>CM050204.1:7490000-7507500 GCA_027475355.1 Coilia nasus | reverse complement strand
CAAAAAAATAGCTGGGGATAGTACAGCCTAAGCTTGGTCCTAAATACATTGGAGAAAAAAAAGTCCCCAATTTGCCCCAAGTGTGCAGGACAAACGTCTGTAAGTATGGGTTTTGTAACTTCTGACTGTGTGTGTGTGAGTGGGAGAGATTGCATGTAAATATATCAACTGCAGTTCTATTTAACTATGATAATAACCAAAATAACTGCAGTAAGCACGAACAGGGCACAAATTATACCTCCAACGGATGTCGTCAAACATATGGCTAGGTGACCCAATTTGTAAGACTTTTAAGTGTCTAATTGTTTTGATTAACCCCCTGCCACTCCACCCGCCTCGTCCCCAGAGTGATGATAACAGTTCCTTATCCATTTTCCTTATTGCTCTACCACGAACTACAGAGGATCCTCTCCTCACTAATTTCTTTGCTTTAATTTCACCATTAGACAGCTATGTGATTTGGAGGATGTCATTTCCTTCAAATGTTGGAAAAGTGGCAGCAAACATTGACAGATTGAGCACAACTTGAGGAAAGCAAGTAGTAGTGTGAGTATCCTTCCACCTCAAAGTGGTTATGGTGGTGTGCACAAGAGAAGTCATTCTCTGCTCATATTTTGATATAATTGAATGTTTGTGTACACCTTGAATTAGAAGCAAAGCTACAAAAACACTGAAGTGGTAGGACTATTACGACAACCATTTCCACATCAACCAATCCACTCACTTCCAATTTCTCCTAATTCTTACGTTTAAATTTTACGCTTCAGTTTCCATCATTTTACAATGGAATAAAAAAAGGGAAATTGTAAAACAAAATGTTTTCTCTCCAATTTTTCTGCTCTTTCTCTTTCTCTCTCCCTCTCTCTCTCACACATACACACCCACCCACCCACACACACACACACACACACACACACACACACACACACACACACACACATCAGCAACAGTTCACCAGAAAATATGGCATACATTTAAATAATCTTTGCTGCCAGAGCCTTGAAAGTTCATGGCTAATAAAAGATAGAAAAGTGAAGCACGCAGAATAGAATGCAGTGTCCCACGCTTGCTGACCTTTGGCACGGCAGGAATGGAGATGACTCACACGGAGAGCAGAGAAGCCCAGGCCACCATGGAGACATCTGATGGGGATCACAATGTGGAGGAGAGGGCTGGGCGAGGAGTTAGCCTGCCTAGCGACGCGCCAGCGATGCACTCCAGGCCCTCTGACATAATTTAACCCCTCCACCGAGACGACGGCTCACCGCGATGGAGGGGGGCAGCCGGGGTCACATCTGACATCCCATGGCATCGCATGCACAAGCTCTCTGAAGGGCAGGCATTCCAGTGCTAAGTTGCTGATGCAAAAGGGATAATTTAATTATTTTCGTTGTAATTGCTATTGTTTTTATGCGAAATGTAAGTGTAGAGCAACAATGTGTGCTATTTTATTTCAAGTTGCAAACCTCTTTTTGGAAAGATGAGGCATGCCATTTAGAGAACTGTTAGGAATCCTTGGCACTTAAGATATAAAACGGGTACGCTTTCTCTCCTCCTTCAGCTTCTCAACACGGCATGACAATAAGCCAGAAAATGTTTTCATGTTGATGTCACTAAACTTGATAAGCGTTTTAGGAGAGCTGACATGAACTGTCTGACTGAGTTGACTGTAGCACAGCACTTTGCAGGCCTGACTGACGCACACAGGAAAGACAGAGGGAGTGTAGTTCTAACGGTTGCATTAAACACCTAACAATAGATGAGTGGCTCTTTTTCTATTGTCATATAACACTTTTTAATTGCTGACTTGTGGACAACATGAATTACACCAGGTGATGGTACAAATTTCAATATTTTTTTAAGTTAATTTGGCAGGCATAAAGACTGCCCTAAATCAATGTAATATCTGTAGTCTTCCCCATATTGCTAATATTTTTCTTTTCACGTGTTAAAGCACAAATTTCTTAAACTATAAAAGTGAGGGTTCAAACCAAGAAACCTTTTTTTTCCCTGCAGTCCAACTCAGCTGACTCACAGACGCTTCAAGTAATCACTCTCTTCACTGATTAACACTGCACTAGAGAGGTCCCCTTGGTTACTTAGAGCAAAAGCTGTAACTGTGGACAAACCCACACCGTTTGTGGGGCGCGCGCGCACGCACGCACGCACGCACGCACGCACGCACGCACGCACGCACGCACGCACGCACGCACGCACGCACGCACACACACACACACACACACACACACACACACACACACAACACACACACACACACACACACACACACACACACACACACACACACACACACACACACCTCTGAAGGAGCAGCAGTGTCTGTCTAATACCTGAGTGGAGTTCAGAAACTCCTCTTCTCTAAGAGGCAGGCCCATTAAGATTCTGCTTAAGCAACAGCCTCGCTGACCTTGAGTCAAACCCCTGTGATGGCAGATCCCATCAGATCTCGTTGGCTGAACGAGGACCTGGAGAGGTGACCTCTTGCTGCAAAAATCAAGGTGCAGAATTATTGATATTTGCCCAACAATGCGGGCTTATTCGCTGTGCCAGGGGCATTGGTGGAGATTAAAGCACAGGAACAGGCTGGTGATGGGGAGGTCAGAGCCACTGTATTTTCAAGGAGCACTACTTAATTATCTGCAATGAATCTCACAATATTAAAAGTTCTGGCAGCCTGCGCTGTTGTTGGAAATGATACAAAGGGTGGGGATGGCTCTATGATGAAGTTCATGTGTAGAGTTGGCACATTATCAGCAGCAAACAGGAGAGCATTAACTGCACTTACTGGTGTCGGGAAGAGATCCCTCGCCTTAGCCAAATGATTCTTTCTTTCTTTTTTATTAATATGATAAGATAGTTTAGTGACATATTATTGCCTGAGTGGGTGTGTTGATGGACAGTTTTGGATGGCTTTTCACATTAAAAAGTGAAAGATGCTATTTCAAACCTCTGAAGTGGCTGTGTCTAAGGTGTCTATTTTCATTGTGAAGACCACAACCCTCCTCCCCCGCAATCAATTACGTTCAGCCAAATTCCTTTGGCAGGAGTCAACAAATTGTGTCTTGCATAGCAGCTATAATTAATGTTGATAAGAATCATGACATGGCCTGGCATTAAGCTAATTTCACACAATTACCGAATTGTCATAGTTTCTGATTTAACTAAACAGCATATTTCCTTCATGTATGAAATTAGTCATAACTAATCCAGTAAGGGAGCAGAAACCAAAACCAATACAGTACAACTGCTAAATCCCACCAGACCTCAGAGCTATAAAGCAAAAACCCAAAGCAAAAGAACCTGTCATAGCTAGACAATATCGTATTAAATTTTACTGCATTACTGCAAACTCCACTTGGACTCCACTTGTTTCTGACACTTCATTTCCACTCACATTGCCAGAATGTAACAGACACTTCAGTCCTGTGTGTCACAAAATTCACTGTGTGTAGTGGCTCAGTAAATGAGAAGATTCCTGGAGAGGCTACTATACCTTCCATGGTTATTCATCCAGTGATATGATAGATGAGTGCCACCACACAGCTTCCACCTTCTCTCAAAGGCCCAAACATGGAGAGAGGGACACTCTGTCACTCAGCCTTTCCACCATCTTTCTTCTTCCAGGATATCACAGATGATTTGAAGTGTCATGACAAGTCATAACAACCACCTGCTGAGCATCAGTTTTTTTTTTTACCCCCCTATAACTTCATTCCTGAAAGAGGCTGATCTAAGTTTTCTGAGAATACATAACACTTCAAACATCCATGCCTAATCTCTTCATGTTGTCTCAGTATGCAGCCCCAGACTGAGATACATCACCTCTTTCAACTGCTGTCCTATATTCTTCCAGATGGGATGCGTGTGTGACTTAATTACTGCAAGCTTTATTTTCACTGAGAATAAAACCTAATTTCAGCGTTCTCCACACAGCCAAACAGTACTCCCCACGTCTTGTTCTTGCATAAATGAAAGTAGCAATTCTCAATGTCCCCTCCCACGTACGTTGTAGTTTCGATGCCGTTCTGTGGTCTCCGGCTCCCACTGCCTCACACTAGGAGTAACGCCCTTAGTGTTGTCAAGGCTCTGCTGTGTGGACTTAATGAAGCATTTACTCCTGAAGTTCAGCTTGATGTTTGGAGCAGTACTCCGACCATCATTCGAGAGCCACTAATTCCTTGATTAAATATTCACAACGCCTCATTTTCCCCTAGATGCGGATGATTAGCAAGGTCGAGAGCAGGAGTCTCGAGACAGATGAATTGTCACTCTTGGGCTCTGAGCTGAGCTGAGCTGACGTGGAGATGTGCAGGCCTGTGCTGGGGCTGAGAGGGTGACTCTCCGTGAGCAGCACTACTGCAGTAGTATCAAGCAGTGGTTCTGCGAGCTAGGCTCAGCTTAGAGTGAGAAAACAAGCTGATGAGTTCAGACGTAAAAACCATCTAAGTCCATTTGTACAACTATTCTATTTTCATATTTTTAAATTGTGTATTCCCAGGTTATATCAATCAAGGTGCAAAACAACCCATCCATTTTACGGATATTCCAAATTTTAGAAATTATTCATGGGAAATAATGAAAAGCACTTAATAATAGCATTTGAACTATTCATTTCTTTTACAGAAAAGTGTTTCAGTATTGGTAGATTTTAAATTGTTTTTAACTGAGTTTTTTATACTGCATATTTTCTGTCACTGTACTTTACTAGACATCTGTGTCTAATCTCTATTAAGAAAAAAATAAGTGTATGGTATAATATTTTATTATACAGGTCTTTAGAATGCTGACAAACGTCCCATTGACTTTGAATGTGCCACTCCAACGTTCAAAAGGTCAAATCTTTTTGTATAATGACCACTGAAAAAGTACAATGACCACTGTCAATGGCAATGGGTTTTGTGGTTCTTTCATATCACTCCGCAAGTACTCCATTCACTTATCATAACAGAATATCAACAA
This sequence comes from Coilia nasus, assembly GCA_027475355.1. Lineage (NCBI taxonomy): Eukaryota > Metazoa > Chordata > Actinopteri > Clupeiformes > Engraulidae > Coilia > Coilia nasus. The sequence continues at coordinate 7,502,520 of CM050204.1, read as the reverse complement.
TAGGACACAATGCTACGGCAACACATACATTCTATTCCCTTGATGAACTATTTTTAGCAGTGGAAGCCATGAAGCGGCAACAAAATCTTTAAAATATGCCATTGTTAGAAGTGTATAACTCTCTATTATTGTTTTTTGGCAAGAAGCCGTATAATTAGTGTGATAATGTTCAGCGAGGCAGTCATTCTCATGGTATAAGCCCCTTCAGAGTGATTTCAAGTCCTGCATTACTCTGTCGGGGCTTATTCTGTCTCACAGAACATTATCCCTTAAATATAAAATAATATAATATGACAGGTCTACACACTCACAATATATACGTATACCAGGGTTAAAAAAACAAACTGATGCACCAGTGCAGTGCTATCAATCTGTGTTTCTGCGAGCATGAATGACCACATGTGTTGTTTTGCCATATCTATTCACAGAGCTACACCAAAAGATTCGGTGACCAATGATGTTTCAGTCAGTGATATTTCAATATTGAAAGATTTGAACAGTTTGAAATTGTGAGCAAAAGTAATTAGTTACGTATTTACAAAAAAAAAAATTCTTCTAATAATATCCAAACTTCTTTCTGAATAATAATATTGAAGTTTCTTCTTTAACATCTGATGTGTTGTACATGTGATGAGGTTTGTCCTATTTTTAACAGGCTGACAATTAGCTTTATTACAGCTCAGCTGTTCCACAGATAGTATTTCAATAACTATAATAACATCACATCAGTCAAACCGCATTATTAGGTTTGAACTTGTGAGTGATTATGATTGAAACTCTAAAAGGAATTTGGAAAGACAAGTTGCCTTTCCAGACAACCTTACTTTACTTTACTTTATTTTTACAGTTGCCTAATTCTGCACATTTTCCAGGTTCTTTCATACGTCATTCAAGACAGGTGCATCATTGCGGGAGATATCTGGTCTTGTTTTCCATCATTACACAACAAACAAGTGAAGGACATCTGGCAGCCAATGAATGCCACACATTACTCGGTATGTACAGTAGCACACACAATTCAAAATTAGTTAATTAGATTTGTGGATAATTATGGGGAGCTTGTCTGGAAATTTGGCATGCCGAAGAGGGACTATTCTGCCCCTGTTTAGCAGCAGCTCGGGGATCCATTATAATCAGTCGGAGTTGACAGCGCATTCAGTTTAGCACGAGAAAATGAAGTTACACCGCTACCCCGATCGTGGCCTCTTATAACGCCACCTCATGTGATGCATTGTCAATGAGTAAGGCTTCTGGTGACCTTTTTTTAACTGTCTCACAACATAGGAGACTTACAACCTTAAAAGGGAAAAAAAGGATGTCATGTTATGTGCTTTTTAAAGAAAGATCTCAAAACATCTCAGCTTGGCTTTGAAAACTTAGCTTGAGGTAATCATTCTACTGGTTCACTGCGATGTTCACATCACATTGGTGGTACATTTGGGCTCCTACATGACCCTTGCGTAGGTCTCATTACTGCTGCTGTCTGATGTCTAACCTGTTCACAACATCAGGGTATTGACCTGCAATCAATAGCGCAAATTGACAAGTATTAATAAAACATATATGTATTGTATTTATGCATTAGTTCATAATTCAGTTAGTTATTCAGTGAACCCTTCTATAATCTTATTCATTTTCTGCAAGGTAAACTAGCCTCTTCAATGTGTTATACCTTGTCACTGGGACACAAACAAGCACAAAGAATATTTACTTTGAAGTCCTTGTTAGAAACACTATTCAAATCATAAAGTTAGCCAACCCAAGCCTCACCAAGAAATCAGTCTACCTTCTGACCTGCCTACCTGAAGTATGAATAGAAAAATGTAATCTAATTTCTCTCCAAAACAAAACCTACTACACAGTTTCCCACAGATGTCAAGCCCATCATCGCATACATCCCACAGCCACTATGACTTGACAAGTAGATGGATTGATTCCCAGCGGACAACACATAATAAGCCTGTTTCTTTAGATCTGAATTAGTCACAAACACAAAAACAGAGAGGCTTACAGAAACAGCTACTAAAGGTCAATTTATAGTCCTGGCGACAAGTGTCGATGCGCTGCAGGCTTTCATAGTCCTGCGCCAGCGACAAAATAATGTAATACACTCAATAAGAACACAAAGACCAAGACCCATGTCATGTGTGACCAAGGCACCACTTGGTAATGCCGAACTTTGAGGTACTGTCCAATCGGAGTAAACAACGTCTGTCTGTCCATTTAACATTTTTGATGTATGCGAGAAGCTCTGTGACACCCAAGGAGACAGAAATTTTGTCTTTTTTATGTTATATGTTGTCCAGCAACACTTGTCACCTGAACTACAAATTGGCCTTAATTGTGACCTCAGCCAATAATGTTAATGGATGCTGCTGTGCTCAGAGGTTAGTGCTTGCTTTGCATGCCACCCTCTCCCCGTATGAAACCTCTTCTTTACCAGGAAAAAACACACATATTTACAAGGAGAGGTTGACAGAACGTCCTTGGGTTAGAGCTGTCACAGTCAATCAGTGCCTTTACAACCTTTGGTCAGTTACATGGGGGAGTAAGACGAAATACACGACGACAATGCAACATATATCATACGTGCGACTTTGGATTTGATGCAGTCCCATGGCCCGCAGAAGACATCCAGGACCCCATATAGAGAACATGCAGACTCACACGGGCTATTTTTACCGGGGTAAAATGACAAATGTAATCTAAACTGATCATATGCTTATAGACAACCACTGTACTTCTCAAGGGCATGTGTCAAAAATGAACAGGAACAAATAGGGAGAAATATGTCAGGCTCCAGCTCCGTTGAGACTTTGATTTATGCATTATACAATAGATAAGTGTAAAAAGACAAAGACAAAAGTGCAATATGTTTCATATCCTAGACAGTCATATCTCTGGATTTGATGAGGATTGGGATTTCAGTCCAGGCTTGGTGACTGGTGTTAAACTGTTTGGTGATATGAAATAAAATTATGCGGACATTTTAAAATATCTTTTTGAAGCTTTCAGGCATCGCATAGGCTTACTGAAACAGTGGTCTTTTTTTTTGTGAACACAGATATGACACTGAATTTGAATGGTGTTCTTGAAATGTCTGATGCAGTAAAACCAAGTGAAGAAAATGAAGTGTATAGTCTTCAACCTTTCTGAAATATTTGTTGACCACTTAACTACAATAACAGATGTTAAGTCAGAGGTCACTTCATTAACTTTACATTTGTGAACCACAAGGTCTTTAGGGCTTTTCCTAACTATACACTAATGAAGAGCAGCATAGAGCCTAAGGCTACTTACAGCGTAAATACTCCAAACACTCGTAAATACTCTAAACAACTCCCATGACAGAGTCTATCACTCTCCTGACTCACAATGGCGAGTCGTGACAGACTGATGGATGACGTAATCCCGCATGGATGCTTGACAAAAGCAGCACAGCTGAGGTGTTGTGGAGCGTCTGCTATTAATAAGCAGGGGTCGTGGCCATGAGATGCCGGCCGGAGAGGAGAGGAGAGGAGCACTGCTGTAGGAGCCTTACCGCACGCTGACGCCTGTCAGTTTGTCGGTGCTGATGTTGCGAGCGGCAAAGGCACTCAGCGGGCGGACGCCACCACATCCCAGTCTGGCACCGGCCCTCCCGTCCTGTAGGAACACCACCAGGAACCGCTCTCCGAAATTCTGCTCCCGAGCTGAGGGAGGATGGAAAAGAAAAGAGAGAGAGGGAGAGGAAGAGAGAGGGAGAGAGAGAGCGAGAGAGAGAGAGAGAGAGAGAGAGAGAGACAAAGAAAGACAGAGAGAGAAGACAGAGAAAGAGAGGGACAGGGAGAGGGAGAGAGAGGGGGGGAGAATATAATGAGACAGAGAGAGAGAGGGAGAGAGAGAGGGAGAGAGAGAGCGAGAGAGAAAGCAAAGGGAAAAGGATAAAAAAGACAATTCAGGATTCAGGCAAGAGGCAGAGTTAATGTGATCAGTTTCAGAGAATCTCTCATTTTCCTTGTAGGCTATTGAAAAGAGAGCTGACCTACTTTGGGTGTGGACGGAGGCAGTAGTGCAGCAGGCTTCTGTGCATTACTGAGGGCTGTCTCAACAAATCCCTACAACATTGTTTCAGCGCAAATTGATTGTGAATGGGGAACAGGAAGAACCTGACGGCTAAAAGCCTTTTTTTGTTGTAGCCATACTATAACTGCCAGAACAAGGCTTTAAGGTGAGAGGTGGATAAGGGAGACAGAGAGCTGGGGTGACAAGAGTGCTCATTTTATTATGGCGATATAGCTGGAATGAATATCTATGCACATATTCACAAGGGAAGGAGAGATGGAGAATGGAGTGAGACAGAGAAAAGGACAGAGAGTGTGTGTGTGTGTGTGAGAGAGAGAGAGAGAGAGAGAGAGAGAGAGAGAGAGAGAGAGAGAGAGAGAGAGAGAGAGAGAGAGAGAGAGAGAGAGAGAAAAAGAGAGAGAAGGGGACTAAGGGGAGGGGTGATTGCATGTGGAGGAGATATACACATACATATACATACATGCATGTTTCTTTTTGAGGATGCAAAAATAACCTCTAGTAAGTCTGTAACATTCATTCAGACCAATGCAAACAAACAACCATTGACACATATCATACAATCATAGTCTTCACTACTTGCCAATTCTGTTTCACAGCCAACAGCCCCACGGTTGGCTGGCACACCCTTTTAAAGTTCACATTAAGGGCTTTTATTCAAATACTTATACATATGCTTCATGACCAGACACTAGCACAGGCTTAATACTTTAATGGCTTCCTTCTACAGAATGACAGACATTAAACTCTACCAACTTGAAGCGCTTTCATTCATCATGCCCACACATTTGTTGGGAATGATTTTGGGACAAATGTATAATTGATATTATATTTCTTATAGAGGAGAAAAAGAGAGAGACAAATGACTCCTCAGTATCTCCCAGGCTCCGTTTCTCAAAACTGGCCCCAACGGTGCTCTCTCCCCTTCTGTCAGTACCAGCAACCTGGCCCTCTCCTCCACTCTGTGGCTGACAGGCGAGCCCAGGGGAAAGCTTGTGCAATGCTTCCAGCGAGGTTGTGTACACTTTTCTGGGGAAGCGGCAGGTAGGCAGGCACTGGAGGAGCCAGGACCTGGGCGGATGCCACTCTCTGCATGCTGATGATGTGTGTCTCCGTCAGGCCTTCTGATTCACTTTGTCTGTTTGATCTCTGGAGCTTTCTGTTCGGTCGCTCATTTCGCATCTGAGAGACATGCTTCAGCTCTGCGTGCAGGAGATAGGAAGCCAGATGAAAAGAGCTCAGAGTCTCTCTCTATTTCCACATGGAGCATCCTCCACTCGCCTCTGCTGGGTGGCGTTCTCATCATACACCCGATATTCAGGTGCCCAGTCTTTTTCTTTTTTTCATTCTAAATGTGCTGTTTTTGAGAAGTGGCCATTCCTATAGCACAGGTGTTTGGCAAACAGGCTGAACTTTTAAATGACTTTGGACACTTGCAGGAGTTAAATGTGTAGCTGCTGCACTGTAACTTTTTTTCCAGCAGTTTTAGGAGTTGAACGAAAATCCTGAAGCAGCTCCAATTACTGGGAATTGGCTGCCTCTGTCTGTCAAGCACCCCGCCGATTTGTCAGGGCAAAGGACGATGGCTGCTGACAATTCTCCTTTGCATGCCATGAATTGCTAAACCAAGCAGGGCCCTGCATTACATTTCCCATTCCTCCTCTTCTCCTTCGACCCCCTTTTGCATGACTGCAAATGCAACACTATCTGCAGGAGAAGAAGTGAGTGGGGAGGGAGGGAAGGGGGGAGGGGGTTGAAGGTAGAGGGGTGGGATAGGATGAGGTGGGGTGGGTGGTGGAGTAGGGCTGGGGAGTTGGGTGGGGAGAGACGGGGCTGGAGGTAGAGGGGTGGGATGGGATGAGGTGGGGTGGGGTGAGGTGGAGTAGGGTTGGGGAGTTGGATGGGGGGGGGGGGGGGTGGAGGTAGGTGGATACAGACGTCTCAGCCAAGCGGAGGGATCTCCCCAGGGTCCTCTGCGACGAGTGGCACTGCACAGCGGGGAGTAAAGCCCAAAGCCCAGAGGATATTTGTGAGTTTTGGACAGGAACGCATTCTGGGCTGTCTGACCCGGAGGCACGCCGCCTCAGCGACTTCTCTTACTGAGAGGAGAGGAGTGCATTTGCATTTCAGATCCCTGTGTTCTGGAATGTAATGAGTGTCTTAGGTGACGTTATTAATTGGACCGCGTGACAGACACGTCAGGGTCTTTTTTTTTCTCCTTCAGCCGTGTGATTTATGTCAAAAAAAGTTTTTTTTCTTCCTCCCCTTCATCCTTGTGTGATCTATGTCAAGAAAAAAACTATTTTAAAAGGAAGTGTAAGAAAAAGAAACACAAGTGGATGATGAGAGTCCCAATGTAACATCTGCCTGCAGTCAGGAGTGATGCAACTCGCCTTGGCCTCCTTACGAATTAGCATGCCGAACACTCCCCCTCCTCCTCTTTCCTTTCTTCTTAGGAAATGTGGACACCAGAAGAATAATGTGTTTTCTTACAAAGTCCAGCTAAATGTGTATCAAACTGTGCAACAAAACTGGGCATCAAGGCTGCCCCGTGAAAACAAACCTTATCCATTTGAATTATTTCTGCCCAGTGACTGCACTGTGGAGTGCATCCATAGCTTGTATAGCAGTCTTTGTCAGTTGTTGTGTTCCACATTGCTAACCATATTGCTTACTAATGATAGCTATGAACCGGTCTGAGACACCATTTTTTACTCGCGTGCTTTAAATGCTACTCAGGCATTTTTAATATTAAGCCCATGTTCCACTTGGCTTATGTGACAAATTAGCATCCCAGCTGAAATACCGAACTTCTTTTCTTAACCAATGTCCTGACAAAACATTTCCACCAGATTGCGAGCCACATTTATCTTGCTGCATGGGCTTTCATTAAACATTGCTTTGAATCTCCTCCCTCGCGCTTGTAAATCTCATTGCTGTGTACGCTGCTGTGTATATATTGTGTTTCTGTCACACATTAATTAACTTATAGCCGAAACACACTGTAAAACACTGACCGCTCACTGTAGAGGTGGTGGTAGTGTGTGTGTGTGTGTATGTGTGTGTGTGATGCGTTTGTGTGTGTGTATGTGTGTGTGTGTGTGTGTGTGTGTTTGTATATGTGTGTGTGTGTGTGTGTGTGTGTGTGTGTGTGCGTGCGCGAGCATGCGTGTGTGTGTTTGTACATGTGTGTTGTGCGTGTATATGTCTGTGTGTGTGACGTGTTTGTTTGTGTGTATGTGTGTGTGTGTTTGTGTGTGTGTGTGTGAGTGTGTGTGAGTGTGTGTGTGTGTGTGTGTGTGTGTGTGATGGTGGTGGAATACATGATTATGCTGTGGTGTCAACTCCATCAGACAACATCAAATAGCCTATGATAGGAGAGATGTACATGTACAGGGAATCTGACAGATGGGGGTGGGGTTGGGTTGGGTGGGGTGAGGTGGGAGGTTGGTGGAGGTGGGCTGACATTGCTAACCTGACAGCACGAGCAATCAGGACTCCTTTTTTTCTTTCTTTCTTTTTCTCCTGCTCACTGTTAGGAGGAAACCCCCCACAACACCTGATGGTTTATGTTCACCTAACAAATCTCAGCACAGGCGAGTTAAAGACCAAAAGCATCAAAGAAAAGTTATCACTACGAAACAATGCCTTTCAGTGACTTTTGTGATTTGCTTTCTAAAAGAGATCATTAAGGAACCCTGATGCTATAGCACATTGTATTGCTTCAAAAACTGACCTTGACAGATCACATTTCAGTTTAATTCAATTCAATTTAAGAATGAATTAATGATATTAGTGATAGAAGGAGCTTGTAGAAGGAGCTTTTGCCATGTAGTCCCTGAAAAGAGAAATGTAAAGAGTTGGCAATGGTGGATAACGAGAGGCTGGGTGACTTTGGCCGTTCTCAATGAATTATCCAGCGAAGGAGTAGGGGGTTTGACCAGTTGGGATAGAAGCCAAATCTAAAGTTAATAAATGCCTTTGCCATGACAACATTCCAATTTCTATTACTTTCAGCAAATCTATTCATATAGTTATGGGTAAGTTATTTAGATCTACATCGAATGTAGAAAAAGGAAACATTTTCATTAGATTTTTTTTTTTTTGCTTTTGGAAAACAGATACTTGGTCTTCAGTGCACAAACTCCTGTCTTACTTTCTTAAGGTCTCTAACTTTTTCAAAACACAGGCATCTGCACATTTCAACAAACTTTCCAATTCCACACAATTAAGCATCCACAGAAAAATCTATTCCGAATCACGACTTGACCCAAACACAGTGCACAACAGATGGCTCGCGGTCATACAACTAAAACATATTTATACATGACTTTGTCAGGACCTACCACTGCTCTTGTGTCAAGCTGAGCAGCATCTCTGCCATCTGCCATATATAATCGTTGTGTAATACTACACACCTTGTACTACAGTACACACTAGATACAAGTTTTAAAGTGCACAGAGTGCAGTGGACAATGAGAATAGCAGAGCAGCTGTTTTTTTTTGTTCACTGGACAAAACACACAATGGCTGAGAGCAAAACAAAAACTATTGTGTTTTTTCATGATGTTGAAGCGACTGAAGAACTGGAAGAATAAATGAAATGACATGAAATAAAGGCAGAATTAATGAAGCCCCATTTTCTTCAGACAGCAATATTCTCAGTCTCTCAACAGACATACACACACACACAAACACACAGACACGCGGACATACACACACACACATCAACACCCACACCCAGATACACATACACATACACACGCACACGCGCACGCACGCACACGCACACACACACACACACGCACACACGCACACACACACACACACACACACACACACACACACACACACACACACACACACACACGCACACACACACACGCACACACACACACACACACAACCTTTTGCAGAGATTTGAAGAACATAAAGACAACGGGCGGTAATAACTCTCCTCTGAGCTATAAGTCACGCACTTGAAGAGGCGAGATCTGCGCTAATACTCACCATAAAGGATTATGCCGCTGTTCGCCCGCGTCCTCACAGTCAAGTAGAGAGAAACGGGGCTGTCACTGGCGGGGGAGGAAGAGGCTCCCAGGGTGTCAGACTGCAGCAGGAGAGACGTAAGGGACTGGAGCTCCAGGTAAGAAGTGCCATTGAAAAATGGGAAATACACCGTCGTGTCTGAAAGAGAAATGAGAGATGATGATATCCAGAGAGTGAGGGAGAGTAAAACAGATATGGACAGATCATACTGAAAAGGCAGACCTTCATGGCTCTTAAACGGTGTAGTTTCATTCATGCACCGTAAGCACTGTGAAACCCTCTGAGGGATTTTTAATTTCACTCTTCTGTAGACACAAGAAAGTTCTCTTTTCATTTTTCATACCCACTCTCCTCAGGTTGAAAACAAAATATTAGCATGCGCAGAAGGTCTCTGCCACTCACAATTTGCTTGCCACAAATTAAATAAGCATAATTACCACCAACACCATGTTGTCAGGCAGCAGGGTAGTATTTCTTTGCCACAAGAAAAAAAAATGTGATTGCATATAGTTGTCAAGGTTGGAGATGCAGTGCACTTGGGGTGAAACAATTATTGTAACTAAATAACTGCATAATGACTGTTGAGTAGTCCTAAATAGTAGGAAAAATAAATAAATAAATAAAAAATCCACAAATTTAATAAAAAGAAGAAAAAAATATGGAAAGCTTTTAAAATGTTCAGAAATGACATCTTGGAGGAAGATGGAGTAAGAATTCACTGCAAAGGCTAATGCTTGTGTTTACTGCTCAAGATGAAAACAGTAGTTTGTGGGGAAAACCTGGCCGTGTGCCTCAAAGGCATTGCCTGGTCTGGCACTGTGCTGATTGATGGCTGCTCCACTCTGCCGCAATAACTCCGTGGTGCGCGCTCAAGCGAGGCTGCACAGCAAACCTCTAAAGGTGTGTAGCTTACAAGGGAGGCCTTGGGGGTGGGCCACAAGGGAAATCCGGCTAACTGTTGGTAACAATCCCCTAAAAAATTAATACAGTGAGTCTGCAGCTGTTAATAGGAATGAGACATCAATTACTGACAGCGGTTTATCTCTCTGTGATGAATAGCTTTAATTGTATTGCACCTATCAAGAATGACAACTGACTTTAATGTTTGCATTAGATTCGGTATTCAAACAGAAAAACCTGTTGAATATCTGTTGACTTGATAACGGAGACAAGCCATCAAAGTCAAAATGACATAAAAATTAACTGCAGACCTTATAACAACAGAGAAATTAGCGTGGTTTCCCTGAGAAACACGTAGCACATGCAGCATAAGTCAAACTAGCTGTAACCAAGGTCCTGATAAAACAGCCTGCTCAGTCAGCACTGATGTGACTATGATGCTCAGGACTTCATAATGACAGCTTTGCTCTCCCAGTTAGCCTACGAGCGGCGTCAGAGGGGGGTGGGGGAGGAGCTGTCACTTGAGTGTGAGGCTCTGTTATCTCCCTGAGGAAGACAGGGAGCCGTGGCGCTGGAACAGGAGAAGAGGGACATGAAGGAAGAGGAGGAGGAGGAGGAGGAAGAGATGAAGGAAGAGGAGGAGGAGGAGGAGCAAGAGGAGGAGGAGGAAGAGATGAAGCAGGAGGATGGTAGAAAGGACAGTCCCCTCACGCCTGGTCACACACCATGCATGGCTGAATTCGATCAGCTAGCCATTCCACAGAGGGACACTGAAGCTGGACTTGTTGTGATTTGGTCAAGATACGTACATGCATCAGCACATTCACACTGAGAGCTCAGAACTTCAAAACAAGCCAAAGAAAGCTAGTGCAGTCACATAACCCTTCAGAAACTTCTCTGTAGCAGAAAAAAATCTAAATGCAGTCAAAATGCAGAAGTTATACACACAAGCGAGTCACGATCATATGGAAGGCTCACCACAATGAATAGTGTTGGTGTGAACTGATCAAATAAGTGCATATATCTGCTCTAGTCAGTCCTGTACAGTCCCTTACAGTTATGAAGGTTAACATTAATGTGAAAAACTTTACAGACAAACTGTGTATTTTTGCCCAAATGCACACAAAATATTCTAAGAGCTACGTCCATCAGTTTAAAACACTGGAGCAAAGCCCAATAAAAGGCGAGTGCCAAAAGCAAGCTTCATTCGTATAACTGATTACACCAAGCTTACAGCTCGACTCCTCAATCTATCACGGTGGAAATGATACAGATGATTACCAACATGCACTTTATTGGAGCTCCTATCATTGTGGCAAAATTACGGCAACACGGTGGCCTTTTGACATTTAAAACCACCATCAGTTGTCACACGGCTGCTAATGAAATATGACTTGAAATGTCACCCATCAGCCAGAGGATGCAATCAATAAGCTTAGGGGTCAATTAAGGTTGGGGGCTATCGACGTCAGTGAGGCACTGATATAAGGGACATCCCGGTTTTACCACTCTCTCCAGAACCGCTTAAACAAAAAACGTGAGGTGTTTAAGTCCAAGTCTGTTCTATCTGATTCTAATATATTGCCACTGCAGGCATGGTGAATCCCAATTTTTGTGTTGACAGTGCTACTGGTTTAATGCCCCAGTGCCTGCCGATGGCAACCCCTCCCCTCCCCTCCCCTCCCCCTTCTTTTACTTACTCCTGCAGGTCGAGCTGTGGAGCTCCAAGTCCGCGGCTGTAAAACCGTGTGATTTATAAAGTTTATCTTATTTTGAGGGGGATGGCAGATACCGAGCACACCACGTACACACACACACACACACAGACACACACACACACACACACACACACACACACACACACACACACACAGACACACACACAGACACAAACACAGACACACACACAGACACACACACACACAAACACAGACACACACACAGACACAACACACACACACACACACACACACACACACACACACACACACACACACACACACACACAACACACACACAAACACAGACACACACACAGACACAAACACAGACACACACACAGACGCGCACACACACGCACACACACACACACACACACAGACACAAACAGACACAAACACAGACACACACACAGACGCACACACAGACACACACACACACAGGCTACAGTTGTAATGAAACTCCCTTAACATCAAATTGACGACTCCCCACTTCCATGAATAAACATGGTATTTTATAATCAGTGGTAACGGGAGACAGCCATAAAGTGGAGAGGGCACCAGGGCAGGAGAGGACTTAGGGCAACAGGCCGTCTACCTTAACAGGAAGGGTAAGCCTGCTAATTCTTCACAGTGAGCAATGGTCCTACTGGACTGCGGCACATTTATGAATAGTGAAAGCAATGAGGCATTCCAGGAGGTCGGGATCAATACAGAACAAGCCTGAATAATTTCCTGCTCCAGTGCTCCGCTGGCTCAGTATACTGTGCCCTCTCACTTCCCTGCACGCA
>CM050204.1:7482500-7487500 GCA_027475355.1 Coilia nasus | reverse complement strand
ATCGTAGATGTAATTATACATATTTCACCTTATTACCTACAGTAATATTTGGAATAACTTCAAATACCTTAAAAAAGGCTGTACTGAAACCGAGGGTTCAGTGTTTTGTCAAATAGGAAAGCATATGTTTGGCTTCTTTTCAAACACTGGCTCAGTGGGGATCTCTCCATTATACGACGCCACACAGGGGTGCATCCCCACTGCCACAGCCCCCCATGAGGGGCCAAGCATTTGACTAATGGCCAGAGAGAGTCGGGGAGAGGCAGGAAAAAAAAGTGCTGAAAAGCAAATAAAGCCTTTTCATCTTGATGACAGCCTGTCATTAGTGGCCATGCTGACGTTACACTTTTTGAAATTTGTACACATTAGAGAAATATTACTGTTGCACACACAATCTTTGGCTGTCTTCCTCCCAGCCAGAAGGGGTTTAGATTACGCCTGCATCAGTACCTAGAGTGAAATTTGAATTAAATTTTCAGCTTCTTATTACCTTTCAATCAATCACTATCCTGAGTTACATTTTAGGGGAAAACAAAGCCTGATGGCACAAGTCAAACTCAAACAATGGTACCAGTGTGAGACAATCGTAAATTCTGTCAGTTCAAGAAGTGCCACAAAAACAATAAAACTTTCAACAGCATTTATAATTACATGTTGCACAGTCTAAAGAGGTTAATTACCCCATTAAAAAATGTGGAACTGTCAAAGACTAATTAATGGAGTCAAATTAAAAAATTATCCACAGCATATGACAAATGCTGTACCATAACATGTCTAATTAACAGCAAGATGTTGAGCATACATAAGCCTGCATAAAATAATACAATTCTCATTAAATGTAAATGATTTCTCTCAAAAAAGACATGAACCAGAATGTAAATGCAGTCTTCGGTAAAGCAACAGCAACTGAGAAGGGCGGATTTAAAGTGTGCAATTTTTTTACTATGTTAACTTCAAATTGATTACTGCAGCATATACAACAAAGTCCAAAAACACTAACCATAAATAATACAGAGCAAAATGGACAACCGTAACACTCGAAACCCTTGTGCCGAAACATACAGCCGTGAGACCAATTATGGTGTTGCCCTGAAAGCAGATAGATACTCATTCTTTGGGATCAGCAAAAAGCGAACCCGTTTAGACTAAGCTGCAGCAGTAGCAGCAACAGCAGCAGTGGGCATTATGCTATAATTACACCAAAATAACGCATGCACTGTAGGGCACTGATCGGTAATTATTGATGCCCTCAACAGGAGGGGAGTAAAACAGATTTAACATTTGACACGGCGGTACACTCAACGTGACCTGGGTCTAACAGGGCGTCTGAACCTCTCATTGCTTCATCAGCGCTGGTCAGGGGAGCTACTGACATATGCATTGGGTTGCTACTTTGACCCCACATCTTCACAGCGCAGGCTGGACATTGAGTAGGCCAATTAGAAGTGGAGACTAAATGAGAACCCAACTCCTCGCCATAGGGTCAGTCCAGTCAGTGGTTCAGTGTTCTAAAGGCAAGTGAATGCTTTTTTAAATGTTTACCATGTGTTTTTAAAAAACACTACTTTGAGATGAGTACCTTTAACTGTTAGGATGGCCCTCAACTTTTAGATGGTTCAGTTGACAAATAATTTAGATACTTAATTTAATACATGTAACATTTGTGCAAGCCTTGCAAGAAAATGTCCACCATTTAAACAATACAACACAACAACTGAGTAAAACAGTGGACCTATTCTGTGGCATTGTTTTATGATATGGTAATTATAATATAATAATATAATATAATAATATTCAGCATCACCCGTAGTCTAATTATGGTTAAATACATATACTATATTGTCTATTTCACATAAGAGAATAACACGTAAATAAGTAGTGGATGTATGTCAAGTACAGCATTAGCAAGTTGGGCCCACAGGACAGTGTGCCTGGTGTTAGTGCTATGCTGATTAATCAGCAGCAGCCCCGCGCTTCCCTCAAGTGAGGCCGCCCGTTTCAGCCAGCCCTCAATCATGCGCAGACCAGCTGCTGAGCTTGCTAAACACACACCTGCCACCACCCCAACTCCACCTCCTTGCCATCAAATTGTCATACCGCATGTCCACCTTGTATTTATCACAGTTAACTACATGTCTTTGTCTGTGTTCACACTTGGTGTCTCGTTTTGATGACATAAGCTGACCAGAGTGCTTTTGTCAGTAAAAAATAAATTTAAAAAAAGCAGCTGAGAGCATGTTTTGCAAAGGTAACAGTAGTTGTAATTATCAATAGTGTGCCTACCCGATATATAACTGAACTATAACTGCTAGCTGAAACTAGCAGTTTCAACAATGTGAGTGATAAAGACAGAGCTTGCGATGCCATTTATAATACACAGACACAAGAAAGCAGAGGTGAGGGAGGCAAGAAAAATGTTTTTGTTGTTAGGGGAAATCACAAGTGTGGCTACTCCCCTTCTAATTGGTCAATTAAAGTCAGGCTTTCCCCCCAAAAAAAATTTTTGAAAAAAAAAAAAAAAATGCACTGGACTACTTTGAAAAAGACGTTAATGGTGGTGTTTGCTGGTGAGGACCTTTGATATGATGGTCTACTCCAAGACAATTTAATTTATAAATGAATATTAAGAGTTTCTCCAAAGGTTTCATTTGTTATCATAGCTATAATGATATTTATTTACACTGGCCTGCATTTATTTAGTATTTTCTTTGTGCACAGTTTGCTGTGTATTTCAGTTGTTGGTTAATTATTTGTGCTTTTGTAAAGCATATGTTTTTGAAACTACCAATATAATATAACATATTTTCTATGCTTATCTACACATCTATTATGTTTACTGGTGAGGGATTATTTACTGTTCTCCTATGTTTATCAGTTCACCCAAACAAAGCTAATGCTTCTCAACACATTAGCCAGTTGCAAACTAGATGACAGTTGTCTTGATCATAATAATTTAAGTGGCTAAAACTGAAATCTGCTGTGGTGGACACACCACTGTCCAGAGTGGGCTAGATTCTTTGCAATTTATGAAAATGCTGTAAACCATTTTACCAAAAATGGAAAGTAGCTGAATTGTGTTTCTAAATATATAACGCGCAATATATATATATATGTGACATTTTCCAAAAATGGCATAGTCACAAATTTAGCTTTAGGAGATGGAGAAAGGGGGTGAAGTGAGAAAGAGAACGAGAGAGAGAGAGAGAGAGAGAGAGAGAGAGAGAGAGAGAGAGAGAGAGCGAGAGAGAGAGAGGGAGAGAGAGGAAAGATGGGAGAAAGATGAGAGAAAAAGTGGAAAGAGAGCAAGAGAAAGAGAGAAAAAAGATACAGAGAGAGACAGAGAGAGAGAAAAACACAGAGAGAGAGAGAGAGAGAGAGAGAGAGAGAGATGAAGAGAACAACATGTTGGTCCTGTCACCATTCCTTTAAAAGGTCCACAGGACCAGCTGAACTATTCCCATATATTCTATTCTTTCTTGTCTTTTTAATCTCCATTTTTGCTGAGCACACTGAAAAAGATAAAATCTCAAAAGCTTCATCCTTTGTTTCTTTTCCCACAGAAATGAAATTTCCTCCTGACTGCTGGATTCAGGAGTTCGACCTCTAGCTTTGTGGCCATAGTCATGTAAGCGTAGCGTGAAGTTCTACCAGGAAGACGTAATGCGCGTCATCAATTAGCTGTCGTCCAATCAGCACGTAACATCTGTCTTTAAATACGTCATCTTACCTACCTGCTTTGCTGCTCACAGGTGTATTCCGCTGTTCGCCCTCCTCCCTCCCCAGCATCCATCCAAGGGTTCTGTCCGTGTCCAGTGGGTCCTGACGATGATGTCTAATTCGCCATGCCTCTTGGTCGATCTTTTTGATGTCTCTTCTACATCTGCCTCTTCACTGGCCTCCCGATGTCTCCACTGATCGACCTCAGATTTCTTGGTCTCCTCCTTATCCTTCCGGATCCCTCCGTTATGCTCACTCGGGATTCCAGCTAAAGCCCCTCCATGAACAGTTCAATTCTCTGCCACATACATTGGGGTGGCACTGCTTTGTTCCTGGATGTTGGATTTCCTGTCACCTGAGCGACAACCTGGATTCTATCAGCTCATTGAGCTCCAGTTTAGCCTCAGGCAGTTAGGCTTTCCCCCTAGAGACGTGGTTCTGCCCAAGGTTTCTTCCTCATAAAGAATATTTAGGGAGTTTTTCCTTGCCCCGGTGCTCCGGGGGGACCCAGAGTTGTGCTCTTGAAATCCTCTGTTGCCCTTTTCAATGCATTTTGTATCGTGTTCAATGTTTTGTTATGCATCATACATTTCTGAAAGTTCATTGTCCACCTTTTGATCACCATCAGTGGGTCCTTGTCCTTTTGTGAGGGGGTATTACTATTATGCCCTGCCATTACTACAGTCAGCATCTATTCAGTTTTCATGTTTTATTGATCAGGGCAAAGGACAGGACCTATGCCAAAGTTTGTTGTGCCATATCATTACATGTAATCAAATAAATTATTATTATGTTACCATATACTCAAAGTCTTTCTGGTTGAACTATAAAGGAGCATCCAGTGTAAAATGGATCACCACAGTTTTCTGAGGGGCCTACAAAAAGATATCCAACACCCTCTGATATCTACCTCTAACAATTTTGAAACACCTCCATACTGTAGCTTCTTTTAGCAGAGACTGATGATTAACCTTCAAGCGCAGCATGTGCAAAGACCTTCTCATTAAAGTCTTGAAAAGGCCTTTCCGTGTGAAGTCGCAAAGACTACTCCACACTCCCCTTCCTCTTGAGAGAGAGCAAGACGGAGAACAGACAGAGAGACAGATACAGAGAGGGCGAGAAAGAGAGAGGGGGAAGTGTGTGTGTGTGTGTGAGAGAGAGAAAAAGAGAGAGAGAGAGAGAGACAGAAAAAAAAACGAAGAAGAGAGAGGGTGGCAGTATAAGGGGGAAAGAGAGTGAGAATGAGACTAACAGACAAAGGGAGACAGAGAGGGAGAGAGGGA
>CM050204.1:7465000-7480000 GCA_027475355.1 Coilia nasus | reverse complement strand
GAATGTGTGTGTGTGTGTGTGTGTGTGTGTGTGGTGTATTTGTCTGAGTGAGAGAGGGAGAGAGACAATGACAGAGAGAGAGAGAGAGAGAGAGAGAGAGGGAGAGAGAGAGAGAGAGAGGGAGAGAGAGAGAGAGAAAGTATGCGTTTCACTGTTGGGTCTTCTCAACTGACATTCCCAAGTAGTGAGTTTGTGTCACTTTGGGTAAAGGCATCTGCGCGATCATGGCAATTTGAACTTTTACACACGACAACAAGTCTAATCAGCCCCATATCAATCCTGAAGCTGACAGAGCCATCTGCCCCATGACCCGTTTCAATGAGTTTGCGCCATCACACTTAATCACGGTCCTAAAGCTGCCGTCTGGTCTGGCCGTACCTTTCTCACAGAAGCGTCCGGAGAAGTGCAGGGGGCAGTCACAGCGGAAGGACAAGGCTCCGGTGGGACGGCGAAGCTGGTGGCACGTTCCTCCATTGCGACACAGTCCTTCATGACAGGCCACAGAGGAGGGGTAAAGCGGAGGTGGAGGCGAAGACCAGGCAGGCTGGTTTGTGACGCTTCTGACTGTTGGCCTTGTCGACTGTTGACGTGGTGTGGAAGCTATTGTTGTTGTGTCATTGTTCCATTCGTGTCTGTGAGAACTAAAGACAAAAAAAATAGATGTCTATTCCCTGAGCCGTGCATACTTCTAGTCTACACTGTACGACTGTGTCCTAACTTTAAGTGACAAATTGTTGCTGTCACCATAGAAACTGTTTGGTCCATGTTCCGATGGAAGGACTTGACACTTGACAAACTTTCTGTGAGATTGTGTATAGGAGCAATTTGGTTTTTGTTATTCCTACTCAAAGCTTTTGTTATATTTGCTTTGCTGGCAATGAGGACACTAAATGTAAGTGTAAAATGCCTTAAGGAGTAAAGCAAGATTGGAACAATGATCAGCCTAGGGGTAAATTTAAAGACAAAAAAAACTAGCACATTTTGTGAATATCACAACTATACAACATTTTGCCACCTTTTAAAGTAAGTCTTTATTGTCCTCTATGATTGTAATGGAATATGGCTGTGTTAAGGACCTGTATGTATCACAAGCAAAAGTCCATAATGATAATGTTAAGATACTACATTGGAGACGATAATCTACCACTCATAAGAAATTAAAGGTTTTATGGACACATTCATTTCATTTTGCACTAATATATTCTTGTTAGAGTGAAACAAAGCTGAGTGCTACAGAAGCTAGAGTAAAAAAACAAAATGGCACTAAAACTGTTTTGGTCACTGCCAAACGGCATGGCATCATTACTCTGCTACTGCTGGCTTGGCTTGCACACAAATTGCAGGGTGAAGATGGATATGGACATCTCAATTTGTAATAATTCTAAACTCATAACTTTGAACCCAACTCAATCACAGAGCAACAGCAGTCTATCCAAGTACAAAATCTGATCAGCACATCACCAAATCAATCCAAGAGTCTTAATGAAAGAGCTCCATGTGCTTGTAGCCTAGCGACAGCCACCATCAGTTCATCAGCTAAAAATCTAAATGACTGACATTGGATCCACTGAAACGTCCCAAATTACATTTGCATTCCACTTCAACTCAATCATCCATGAAAAGGTGATGGGAGAAAAACATCCCTCCATGTTTTTCACTGTCCAGCCCCACTCTAAGGCGCTGTTTATTCATATAATTTACAAATATTAAATTTTGGGTGTCTAAAGCCTGATAAATATGTTGCAGCCCATTTCAAGAAAATATATTAGGGCTATAGCTAAGAAAGTTTTGCAGCAAAAAATAAAAATACATTGTATTAGTCAAACAGGCTAGATTAGTGGATAGAATAGTGATGCAAGAATGATGTTTAATTTCAAATACATTTCTATCCTTTTCACAAATGTTAAAGCTGTGTACATTTGAACATACAGCATTTGAGGTTTCTTTCACATAACAATAGCATCTCCTCTTTTGGATGTCTAACCTGTCAGTGCAGAGCAATATGGCTGTTCTCTAAATGTATGTGTGTACAAACCTTTGAGCAGCATAACCTAAATATGACCTCCGGGATCAACAAGGTTAGGCATTATAATACCCATAACACGATCGGCCTTTGCCCACTTAAATGAGTTTTAAAATGTAGTATGCAGACGAATAGCTATGATGAATGGACAAAATACCCCATAATTATAGCTTGTCTGTGGTTTAATAAATTCACATACGGTTGCTGTCTTTTGTCGTCATGTCTCATAAATACATGAACCATACTTCTGGGCATAGTTGCAGTTAATTTAAAGGACAATTCTGACACATTTTATTCTTTTTTTTTATTCACAAATGCGCATGGCGTATTGTTCTGGCATCTGTCAAAATTGGCGAGGCAATCACAGATGAAATAACATCCCATCCCTTGCCCCCACAACATTTTTATGGCACAGTGACCACAATTCTTAATGTCTCCGCTTGACGTGGCACGAGCATTGGAGAGCCACGAGCCTGACAGAGACCCAGATAAATTAACACTCACATCAGCTGTGGCGAAGAACTGTCAGACACGTAAAATCGAATTACCTGCAGTTTTTGACGTTGCTTCCAGATATGGAGGTGGATATGAAAAACCCTCTGAGCTTGTTAATTTCAATCACCTCCATGCAGCCACTATAGTTGTAGAAAGGCTCTGCACCCTTTAGAAGAGAAGAGATGAAGAAAGAAAGAAAGAAAGAAAGAAAGAAAGAAAGAAAGAAAGAAAGAAAGAAAGAAAGAAAGAAAGAAAGAAAGAAAGAAAGAAAGAAAGAAAGAAAGAAAGAAAGAAAGAAAGAAAGACTTTATAGCAAGCAAGTAAATGTGGCCTATCATTTTCATGTGATCCTAAAATCTCCAATTCTAAATCAAGCAAAAGACCAAGAAGGACAAACGAACATTTAGGAGAGCTACTGATAATAATCACTGACCATCAGGTCAGTTTTCTGCAGAGCTCATTTTTAGTGGGCATGATCGCACCCTAATTGTGGCTTGGCAAAGAGCACTTTTATCATCCTCATTATTAATCCTTATTATCTATAAAGGGCTACTTAATACGCTATCAAGATTTTATCAACCGTATTTCAAAAAAGTGCACTCTTGGGTCAAGCCCTAATGGTTGGGTACAGACCATTCCATTTTTACGCTCTTAAATTGCTGACAAATTTGATCCCTTGTGGAGAGAGAGTGGGCTCTGTATCTATAAAAGATCTCCTGGTGGACCCTATGGAGGTAATCATATTTAACAAGCCGCCTTCCTCTCTGGCAGAACATCGGTTGCTGGGCAATGGCATTGTGTGACTGCCTGAGAGTTTTGGTTGAGTACTCCACTTTTTCTTTCTTTTTTTTTGGTCAGCATGTTCCTGGCCTGGTTATCCTAAGGCTAATTGGCCTAAACTGACCGCTTTCCTCACTGAGAAATCCTTTGACTTGCAGTAAGAGGGCAATCATGATCAATAAAGACAAATCAATAAAAAAAAAAAAATCTGGGTTACACTATTTTCATTATTACAAGATTATATTTATTTTAAAAAAAAAGTAATCCCCCACCCACTCCAGGAAGTGCATAATGCTAAATCCATTTTTGTTACTATTTTGCACTCAAATAAGTAGTTAAAATCAACATTTTTCATTAGAGATACCAACAACTTTATTATGACTGTTGTCATTACTTGCTGCGGTAGTGCAGCAAATGTACCTTGTAAGGGAGGTAGCTGAGTGGCAAGCCCCCTAAAAACAGGCGTCTCGTCCTCTGAACCGTAAGGCCGGACCAGTAGTTGCTGGGGATGCTTCGAACTCTCTCATGGCCAGACACCGCCACCTCAGCCTCACAGGGAGCTAGATACTGTCTGTGGAAGGTTTTCAGAAATAGTCTTTGAGTCTCCAGGGACTCCCATTCTGATACA
Organism: Coilia nasus; assembly: GCA_027475355.1. NCBI lineage: Eukaryota > Metazoa > Chordata > Actinopteri > Clupeiformes > Engraulidae > Coilia > Coilia nasus. The sequence goes on along the minus strand of CM050204.1, from coordinate 7,476,074 downwards.
GAGCAAAACAACAATGAAGTCGGAATTCATGTTTCATTTTTAGTGTGGATGACAGCAAACCCCTGTTTTAATTTAATTTTTCCATATAGGGACATGCTCTTGTTCTTATTTAATCAGGGTATAGGGTCTATAGAGTAAATAGATAAGCTTTTCATATAAATATTGCAGATGGACTTAGGGCTAAATGGATGGATTGATTCAAAGCTTTTAGTTTCCTTGCCTTAGGAGTGCAAAACTACTTAAAAAGCTAAGTGTTCCGAATGCTTATTCCTCTCTTATTTCTTCCTGTTTAAAATTCAAACCAAAAGCAGACTGCACTAGATGACCCTTAATGAACACTGTGTTACCATGGATACGAGAGATACTGCATTTAGCAAGAAGCTAAGACTCCTCTGGAATTCACCACTCATTCATTCAAGCTGAAACTGTTGCCTGCACAGTGAAAACTGTTTTTCTGTCTTTCCTTTGGCTTATTAGTGTTAAACTCGTAATTCATTCAATTAACCGCATTTGCTATTGTATCTTTTTCATTACCTTTCGCAAATCATTAAGCCTAAAAGCAAAGTGTAATGGGGAAGGACATGGCTCATTACCTATGTATTTTAAAATGCAGATGTCATCCTTTTCAAAACAGTCACAAGAAAAGCATAATGTCATCAGCATGAGATACACTATTTTTTGACAATGCTTTTAGTTCATCAAGCAACCATAAAAGGTTATTAAAAAAAAACTCTGCATAATATGACCTTTCTCATCACATCATTGTAGATTTATCCAACTAGGAGATGACTATCAAAATATTTGTATTTTGCAACCTACTGCTACACCAGGGAAACGAGTAGCGTATCTGACATCCATCAAGTGCGTTGGAGGCACAAGCACTGTTGCTACTACATCAGGGTGTGCTGCTTTACAGTTGACTCAGTTCACACTACTCAGCTTTTTTAACTTAGACGCAAGTAGTCCTCTGAGCATTTTCAACAAATTGTCTGCAGACTGAACTCTTGTCGCACAGTGCTGACTGCATGTCTGGTCCTGTGAGACCATCTCTTTTTCTGCTTTGACCCCTTTTACCAGCGCCTTACATTGCTTAACCTAAACCTAAGGTGTACGTTTTATTCCCTAACGTGCACATAACACATAAACTGACTGTTTGTAGAGAAAGAAGCAGGCAAACAAGGAAAAAAATAAAGTAAATTTGCTTTTTCATCATATTTTCCAGTCATGTATCATATTCAAAAAGGCAAAGCTTACATATCTTCAGTTTAGAGAAATGTAGAGGCTGTAGATGCATAAATATAAAGCTGTACCTTTTAGATCACTGTCTGAATCAGTGTCCATTAAATATTAAAGCCCTGTAATGCACGCACTTGAGGCGTAATACCTTTTGTTTTATTCTACTTCTCGAGATGGTTCATCTAATATGGTTTTCGGTGTAAGATTTATGTGTGCAAATATCCACCTCTAAACAGCTAGGTAAAGGCTGAATGAGACTGAGCAGATTTAATATTCTTATTACAAAAAAGTCAACAAAACAAATGGATGCAGAACACCGAAACCACACTCTCTGGGTCCAACACCTCCTCCTCTTTATCTTTCTCTTTCTCTTTCGAGACACCTTGCGTATGCGTGTGTGTGTGTGTGTCTTGGACGCAGTGTTCCAAAGCTGTTTTCACGCCTTGGGAGACTTCCAAAGCTAATTCTGCCCTTCGTAACAACAGGGGAGGAAAGATAATTACCTAAGTGCGGATTCTGGGCTAACTATCTGCAGCTGGAGGGCAGTCTGCCCACAGATGCCCAGCCTGGTCTCCCCCCCCCCCCCCCCCCCCACCACCACCACCACCACCAGCGCAGCCTGCACCCCCACCCCCCTGCCAGCCCCACCTCGGAGCTCCCTGGTGTACACAAGCGAGATGATGTCCAGGAAGCAATCAGGCCTGATTTGTTAAGCCCAGGATTCATGGGGCTGCGGCGTGTGCTGCCTTGACTCTCATGGACGAGAGACCTAAAGCCCCCCCTAGGCCACTCTCTCTCCTCTCTCTCTCTCTCTCTCTCTCTCATTCCCTCACCTCTTTGTCTCTATGACTCTCCTCTCCCTCCCTCCATTTAAATCCCTCCTCTTTCACTCTCGTTTCCTCCCTCACTCTCTTCCTCTCTCTCAATCTCACCCCCCCATCCCTATCCCTTTTCTTTCTTCCTCTGTCTCTCCCTGCAGAGCACAGTGCACATAAGTGGTTAATTTAGGAGCGCTCTGCCAGAGCGGACCTGGCTGCCTGCCAGAGGGCACCGGGCATCGGTAGTCCTTGAGCGGGCAGCCCCTGGTGGATTTTCTATTAAACATATAGAAAATTGCCTCCGACTGGAGAGATGTGCTAAAAATCCCCTAATAAAGTGGGCAAGGAAGATGGCTGCCGCAGAGGCGGTGGATGGCAAAGCTGAAGTTGCATCTGGGTCGAGTAAGACAGAGATGGAATGTCGGGGGGCAATTGCATGATTATATAGTATATAACTATATAACTATAACTATATATATATATATATATATATATATATATATATATATATATATATATATATATACACACACACATACACACACACAACAATTCTAGACAGAGAGAGAGAGAAGGGGGGAGAATATGAGAATATTGATAGTGAGACATAAACTTTACTTTGGTGGAGGGCAAAGCCTCAATCACACACCCCGCCCTCCCCTGACTGTGTAGGGTAGATATGACAGCTCGATACTGCCAGATCTTTACAGAGCTGGCACAAGCGAAGCCGATTGATTTGTGCAGCTGTTGCATTTTCAGTGATGCTGCTCTTTAATTCCATTGAAAAACAGATATGACAGATTAATACACTTAAGATGAATAACTGGCTGAGACTCAAGCAGGGGTAGCCTGAATGCATGCAGTTTTTGAACGCTGCCAGCTTTCATATGGCACTTGAAAGCTGTGATCAACATGGCCATTTTGAAACACCCAGGCGTAATATATTCATACCACTGAAAACGGCAGACAACGGGAGTCCTCACCGTGGAACAAACTGCATCCTACATCACCATTTCTGACATAATTTCCTCCATCAGAGTCAGTCCTCGTGTCACATTTAGGCTGAAATTGACTTCAGGCTGCTGCACAACCAAAGTTTTGGAACCAAGATTCATTATGACTCAATGGGTTGTTATACGACAGCGCAGTATGGCACCAGCCCTTACTGATGAATAAACGGACAAGCCAGGAGTGATGTTATTCTGTCCATTATTGCCCAGTTTTACTGGAGCAGGTTCTCCAGGGGCCTTGCCCACTGCACCTCTGCAACATTTTTTTCGATATGCTGTCAGACCTGCAGTGCTTGCTGCAAGGCCAAATAGTTCAGGGGGGAGAGAGTGAATAAGCATATAGCAAGCCCACTCTGATGTTTGTCATTCAGGAGACAGAAAGTAGGAAAATAACCTCACCTGACGTGGACCAGATACTCTGTACCGTCAGAGACACGTATGGTGGTATTGATCCGTCGGATGCCTTCCTCTCGGTTACATGAGAAATCATACTAGAGTGGAATTAAAAGACACATGGACCCACTAAAGTTCTGTTCAGAACAGAAAGCAGAGCACTGGAAAACAACATCTCATTGAAACTAAGAGCAGAGAAGCCTTGTTTAGTATCACACATAAAATACAAACACACACACACACACATTAGGACCGCACTGAAAATGTGACCATGACCAAGGAAGACACATTTAAAAGTGTCAGATTTTGTGATAGATTTTTTTTTTCTTTAAACACAAACATTTTTTTTTACTGATTTTTACCACTAGCCATGCCATCAAACAACTGTAACTGAGGCGCTTAGATGAATCAAGTACTTTCAATACCTAACAGCATGGTCTTTGAAAGCAGCCGTCTTGAAGTCAGCCCATATGTTGGCTCAGTGTTATCTAGCATTGCCACAAACGTTCTTTGAAGACGTTGAAGGTTACACTGCTTTAATCTCACCAACTTAAAAGAGATGTTTACAAGTTTGCATTCATTGCAGCCAGAGTCATGACGCTCATTATACGGAATACATCATATATACACACATTCCACAAAAATTCTGTCATAAAATTCTGTCATACACACCAACATTATTTGTCCAGCATATTATTGATGTTCACTTCCATATACACAACACATTCAGTTCACCTTGGGGTCCCTATTGCGAAAAACACGACTTAGCAGCCTTACACAGCAGTAGTTATTGGCATTACCTGAAGCCGTCCTTCATGAATGTAGAGCTTGATGAAGAAGAAGGCACTGGCGTCATTCCCCTGGTCTGTATATAACAGGGTGCCACTAACTTCCTGGGTCTCAAATCTCATGGTGATGGTGCTCATGGTGCCCAGGTCCACACCCTGGAACTCCAGGTAGGAGTCCCCAAAGTACCTCACATAACTGCCGCCTGTGCCTGGGATAAAAATATGAACATTTCTATAAGTGATTTCATTCATTAAACAGCTTTATTTGCCTAAAATTAGGCACACCACCTGTACTTCATATGCACCTGTACTCCATATGCTGTGTTCAGATATGAAACCTGTCTGAGGTGTATTTCATTATTTACTAGCCGTCCAATTAATCTAATCCAAATGTTATCTTGGTGAAAGAGTAAAACACAAAATTGGGTCCTCATATTGAGGTAACAGCACTCGTTCTCACAGTCACGTTGCATTTAAAAAAGGCCCCGAGATTAAAAACTTTATCAATGCTTGGTAATTTCAGTTTTCCTCTGAATGAACCTGTCCTAAGAGATCACCGTAGGCCCTGCAATGTTCAGCAAAGTGGGTGCAATAGCAGTTCAACAGTTCAACATGGTCCAGTCGTTGAAGCCAATGATAAGACGGTACAGAGGGCGGCTGCTGCAGAGAAAAAGAGAGTGCCAAAGGCAAGCACCCTCTTGCAGTGCTGGACCAGGCAGTGAAGGTACGGGTGAGACCGTGCCTTTGTCCATGCTGAGTGGCCTGAGGTCACACAAATAACTGTGTGTCGATGCCCTTTCAGAAGAACGCTGCTGATCTCTTCATGTGTGGTTTCCTTTTTCTAAGGGCGTTTGCCTAAAGCACGATGTCTGTCTGTGCCCTGGCATACCCTGCACTATAAGTGAATGCGGGACTGAATGCCAGGGGTCAGCTAACGCTAATGTTACAGGTGGGTAATTAACTGATTTGGCTGACTTGGATGAATGTAAGCCGCAGATAGATAGGGAGGTAGGCTGTTCTGGGGCTTTTCCTACCAAAAGAGCCCCAAAATTAACTCAAATACACCCTTTCATTTTGTACAGGCAACTCTTGAAGGAGAGTCACATTACTGTCTGCTATAATAACATGCTAAATAATTAAGCTGTAATTATACTTTAACAGCCATGTATGACACCATTATGCTGTGAAATTAGACATGTAAGCCTGTTCTGTACATGACCTTCTTGTCATGGATTTGACCCTATGTGTAAGTGTTAACCGGGGGGCTGAATAACTCATTTTAGCCAGATTTTGTGGTAATGTTGTACAGTGGGGGGTGTGTGGGTGTTTGTGTTTTTTTTTTCCTAAGATGACCTCCATGGTCTAACATAGAGGCTTTTCATACTGATTAGCATTATCATCACACTGAGTTTTTGGCGACCCACTGGGAATTCAAGAACATTATAGAATGCTTTTTTTGCTATTATACCTTTAGAATTCATGTTTTTAATAAAGCATTTACCGCAGAAACATACCAGACACCCATGAATACACATTTCACCCCATTTCTTGCCTTCAAATGACATTTATGAAAATCATATGCAGGTTGCGGTGATATTCACATCTTTACACTGAGTAGCGAAAGGCTTTTTTTTCTGTCCCAAGTGTTGCCTGAGCTGTCTGTTTGGAGAAAAAGGCACTAAGTCTACCTGTGTTACGGCTCATCAGTGTGCAAACCCTATGGCTTTGCCAGAAGCTGTGAAGCATGTAAGTGCCCCTGGCGCTACAGGCAGGCAGAGAGTAGCAGGCTAAGAGGACGGTTTATTACATGGCTCATTGTAAGCAGTGATAACCCAGCCTTCTGCCGTCCATGTTAGCGGGTAATTGCGGGACATTTTCGGTGAGCGTTGTCCCAGCTTCGAGCTTTGCTGGGGGCAGTGACGCAGATAACTTAGCAGACTTAATCATCAGACTTGCTCAATTTTGTCGAGGCGCTAGACACTAGGTCATGCATAATGAGTGAGAGTGAGAGTGTCTCATTTTTGTTTGAGTATTTTTTTTCCCTGAGAAAGAAAAGCGTGTCCTACGCAGCGACTCCCACACAATGTTATCCTGTTTCATGTTTGTTGCCTGTGTGTTTTACTCCAACACGCCTTAAAAAAGAGGCAAAACAGTGTGGGGGAGCTGAATACGCTTCTAACTGCATTCGCCTTAAAAGACAATTTCCACTAAAATTGTTAGCATACAAAAGGTGGCTTTTTGAAGGGGTTCCTATGTGACTCATGTGACAGGTTTGTATAAACATCATTGACATATTTACACATAAGACACACAAGATTGACATATTATTATTTCATACGGCAGCAAGCAGTGGTTCAATTTCTGTATTGTTTGGGGGGTTTCACTGGCATGTCAAAGATAAAAATTGAGGTCCATACAATGGTATCCATTCATATAATCACTGCAACAATGCAATAAACCGAATAGCTTCATCTGATTGAAAAGCAAACAATTTGTTTGATCAGATGAATTGAAATGACAGCTTTATAGCTTATAAAGAACATGGCCTGTTCAGTTCAAATAGCATTGAGTCTACAACACTGGAATGTGAAACACCAGACACATATATACTCTAAGAAATGAAAGCCTCACTATGTGAGCTATTTTTAAGGGTATAAAATCTTGAAATGCTTCAAAGAGAGGCAGCTGCCACAGCAAAAGGAAACCGTGTGTGGCCAGTCACACGGTGAACTATCATCTAATTACGACACTGTTGCTTTGTTTATTTTCAATAGCCAGTTAATGATTTCTCTAATTAAGAGTATACTCCTGTAATTACCAACCTCGAGTTCATTTATTTAATTTTTTTTTTACAAACAATTGCAATTATGGTTTGCTCATAATATAAACATATGCTGGGTATTTGCTATTCATCCAGCACTGCTGAATTCAATTTAGACGGGCGAAAGGAGCGGGAGGGTAGAGCCATGCACTGGGTAGCCAGGAGTTCTCTTATGCTGATTAGATGTTTCTGCCTAAGTCAATCCCTTATAGTAAAACTGTTCCTAATTTTCCACATACTGTAGGCCTGCGTGTGACATCAGACAAAACCTGCCGCTTTTACGACAAGGTATAAAATGTGTCGAAGCACGTCGCCAATAAACAGCCCATCATTCAAGCGCCGCAATATATTAATCAGCATGCTGGATTTACTCTTTGGTCGTTTGGTTTCCACAGAAACGCATAAATCTGTCCCTACACGCTGTAGTTCGATACGACCAATACCTGCTTGGGCAGCCTGCATCTGAGCAGAGATGAGAGAATTATCGGGGGCAGAGTGAGGCTGTGATCTGAGGAATTAATGAGAATTGAATGAATTGTGACTGGGGCTGCGCTATCTCCACCCCTCGTTCTCTCGCTCAGCTTCTGCTTATGCTGATGATGGAAAATTACCCATCAGAGACAAAGCCATTCATTAATTTTAAAGCCTTGTTTGGTCTGATGTAGGCTTTGATGCAGTCTTAGATGACAGCCAGGAGGTACTGGAATGGCTAATTAGCATTTAGTTCCAGTCTCTTTTACCAGGGTTACACTGTTTTTGTGGGCCTCAACTTTCATTTGGGTTTGCCAGCCTCCAGGTTTCCCCCTTGCACTGCAGACTCCTTGAGAATAGCAGTTAAATTATATTGCCCCAGTGACAATCTGTTTTTTTTTCTACAGAAAAACGCCCAGTGTTTGGATTCCTTGGAGACATTTTGTTTTACATTCGATTAAAAATTAAGAAGCAGAAAGCAGAAAAGCAGGTACCTCTTACCACTGAAGTGGCAAGGAGATGACTGGAGAGAGAGACAGAGACAGAACATATTTGGAGTTTGATTTCGTTACACTGGAATTGCTCATTAATTAGCCATGCAAATGCCCGACTCAGGCTGCTCATTTACATGGCTAACTACCAGGGCAGGGCATGTGACTGTAATGAGGGGATGTGGGCACACATGTGACGAGGGTTGAAGAGGAGGGGTGCAAATTGCCACAGGTGCAATCAGGTAATGGTTTACTTGTGGTTTTCTAGCTGATGGCTAGGCCCCTGCAGGGTCATGGTACAATCCCCTGTCCAATGATAGCAAGCTAATAAAGTAAGGTGGAGTGACAGAGGGGGGTGGGTGGGTGGGTGGGGGTGGGGGGGGGGGGGGGGGTGACGTGGAGAGAGAGAGAGGGGGGGGAAATGGCAGAAAGATGAGAGAGAAAAAGCAGAAAGAAACAGACAGAGAGAGAAAAAGAAAGATACAGAAAGAGAGAGAGAGAGAGAGAGAGACAGAGAGAGAGAGAGAGAGAGAGAAAGGGGGATGAGAAGCAGGAAGATGTTGAGCTGCTGGTTAGCTGGCATGACATTTCCCTCCTAGCACAGTATTCATGGCTGAATGAGAAATGCCATCTGAAATAGCTCTCGCTCGATACAAGAGGACTGCATGTTCTGTACTGATAGCCATTCACATCTCAGAGTACAAGGATTTCCACTTTTTCTTTTAGGTGCATAAGGGCAGGTGAAGTGACGGCCCACCACCGCCTATACATGATTTTCTTCTCCCTATAGCAGTGACAAAAAGACAAAAAAAAAAAAAAAAAAAAACATCTCCGGGATCTGATGACACCCTTGGAATCCATTTATTGTATGTGCTGACTGTGGGAGAAGGTGGCAGTGATGGTGCATTGGTAGTGTTGGGTGGTTGCAGTTGTTTTTCTTCGCTGGCCTCAGTCCAGTTACAGCCTGACGGCCTGCTCAACAAAACAGACGTGTGGTCAATCAATTTGGCTTATTTCCTTCCCTGAAAAAATACATCATCCTGATGCCCTCAACAACCGATCCATAAAGGAGTTCCCTTGTGCAGGTGGAGGCAGGCGGGGGGGGGGGTGGTGGAGTCAATCAAAAAAGGGGGCCAAGTCAGTTAGGACAGCTCAGCGTAGCGAACATCCCTCACCGCACCTTCAAAACAGCGCGTGGCTATTTCAACTCCTGGTTAGACTATCTGTCTCTCAGCCCCCGCAGTCGCAAAATAGAGTGGCGATACAGTCAAATCACGCTGGTTCCACCAGGACCATCAAAAACCTGCAATGTCATTGCAAGTAACTATGCCAGTTATGGGGACTGTCAGATATATTGGCTCTCCTGGAGCAGAAGGATAATGAAATATACATAAGAGTGATGAGATGGTGCTGTTTGATATGTGAGACACTTAATAAGCGGTGTCACAGCTTCTGCATATTTGCAAACCCAGATTAGGATGAATAGTTTGTTAAGTGGTCTAGTCAGTTTACATTTTGCTGATCAGCAAATTAGTCCTTTTTTGCTTTTCCCCTGAAGGCTGTTTCAGTAAGGAGAGGCCTCAGCTTATGAATATTCAGCGTGCTGTTGTGACACAAGCATGACACCGAGATCCACGACAGACTGCATGAAGCAAAGACATTAAAAGAGTTCACACAACATCATTTACACACCGTCAGCATAATTATAATCAATTCATAAAGGATTTTTCAAGAGTAAAGTTTGTAGTGGTAACCCACTTTTATTGTATTCATTTCACGTATTCTTAACGGTAACACTTTACTTTACAGATCGGTAATAAGTAGGTAATTTAATGGTAATTTATACCTAATTTCATGGTAATAATAATTTTTAACCACATATTACAAGTAATTACAGTGCAGTTTCCAGACAATTACTGTGAAATTGCTAGACAATAACAATGTGAATTGCTTTGATTTGAAGGTATAATAAAATGGTAATTATTTAAAGTAAATGTGTAAATACTAAAATGATAAAAGTTCAGGATTTACTTATTGTGAAGTAATATGACTGTAATTACACCAGCATGGTGGTGTTATGAAGGAGTAAAATGTTGGTAAGTACATGTCAGATGTTATGACATAACAACACAGTGATGAAAGATACTAACCAAGTCATTGTAGCACTTAGATAGTAAAATGTCATATAGTTTCTGTTACTACAATGAAACAAATTAATTAATACACTATCGCATGTTCCTACTTAATTTCTCAGCTGTGTTAATATACCCACCAAGTATCTTCCTTAAGATAGTGTTGTTTTTGTGCAATTACCTTGAAGTAAATTAGGTAGTTTTAGGGCAATTGTGCATTATCAGTGCTGTAAAATACAGAATCACCTATTTCCACTCAATTACTTAGTTATTACCATCTGTGAAATATGCTACCATGTGCTGAAATTGTTGACTTTAACAGACAAATACCTAGACTGCAGAACTTTTATATATTTTGTTTAAAGTATGTGCATGACATCCATTCTCTTCAACCACAAACGTTCACTTTATTAAACAATTTCAATATTGCAAAATGAAACGGTTTAGTAGCCGGCACTGGTAATGGGCGTGATCAAAACAAAAGGAAAGAAACCGAACAATATATTTTTAAAAAACAACAAAGTAAGATTAAAACATTGAACTATTTTTAAAACATGTAACTGTTCTTAGTTCTAAATCACCTGGTGACCTATGTAAACCGTCTACTTTCATTCACAGAAAATCGTGGTTTAAACAAAACAAACAAAAGTCATCGTTCTCCAACTCTCATTCTTCCTGCGTCTTCCCAACTTGGCGGTTTAGTTCATACACTTCCTGTCACCCTTGTTTCTCATTGGTGGAGAAGTCCATGCTTTTATATGATGTTAAAAACAGCGTATTTAATTTGGTTAAATGCTAATTTATTTACAAGGGGCATATTGTAAGAGTATTTAACCTTATGTCTTTTGAAGAAAATGTATATGTATTTTAAATTTAATTTGTGCACCAATGACACAGTTGTTTGAGGTCAAGGT
>CM050204.1:7347500-7460000 GCA_027475355.1 Coilia nasus | reverse complement strand
TAATACCTTCAAAAAAGCAATCGAAGGCTAACCAAATCTTAACATTTACGGGGAAATTGAATGAAAGCCAACCCCCACCACCTCCACAGACACACAATAAATTCTACTAGGACTCACCGGCTTTTAGTGGTGAAATTACACAATCAAATTCTGCCCTTAGAGAACGATTCAAATGAATTACATCGAATTGCAGCACAAAGTTCAATTCTGTGGGCCCACTTCATATTGGGTGTCTTTGTTGCAGTGCACTTAAATAATGAATAATTCTATGTACTTCACATGTCGGAACATAGATCACTAAAGCTCATCCTAACCTCAGTCACATACACGCACTCCTCAAGGGGGCTGCCATGCACAAACATGAGCTCACTGTGCTGGTATAATGTGCCCTGTATTTAATACAAGGCATCCACAGACACTTAAAGTGGGGCACGTTCAGCGTGTGAAGGGCTGCACTTAAATGAACTCCTCCACAGCATGACGGATGACGGCAGTACCTTAATGCCATCAGCGTTAAACACTTAAAAAGATGTGCACGTGAAAAGGTTGGCAACCCGAGTATCAACAAGCCTTGAGACAACACAAGCAAGATTGCGTTGCTATTTCATATGTTTTACAGCAGATGTTCCCAAGGCCTTTCAGCAAACAACATTGATTAAAGGAATTACTCAGTCTGTCATGACATTTTTTTTTTTGCTGGTATGTCTGAAGATACATCATACACACCAGGGGTTCCAGAAGGCCTCCCTTGTTAAAGGTTCATGGGGGATTCAAGCTAATTCCGCATTTGATTGTGTATTACACTGTAAATTACATCAGTAGCACACATGAATAAATAAGTTAGCGCCTGCTCCCTACCTTTTGGCTCGGTCTTCTGAAGCCCAGGAATTGGCACGACGGTGGCAGGCGGTAGTGGGTGCTGGAAGGTGGTGCTGCTGGATCTGGGTCCCAGCGGGGGCTGTGCCGTCACCATCGCTGGCGCGGTGGCACCGGCGCCGCCGGGCTCAGCAGGCACGCAGCTAGCCCGGTTGAGGCCGTCCACACAGGCGTAGCCGTCGGGGCAAGGGCGTAGCAGACAATCATCGTAATTGTGTTCGCAGTGGCTCCCCTGGGAGACAAAGAGGCGAGAGGCAAAAACACTTGCAGTTACGCCACCTTCGACTGACGAGTGGCCTTTTGTTTCAGATAAGACATCTAATACCAAGTGCTACTTTGTATAAAACAATCTTTTCTCGTACAGCAATATACATTTCTATGAACATGCCTCCAGGGGTTCAGATGACAAAGGAACACCATACATGTGAACATGTGATATAGTTGTTTGATATTGAAATACCATCTGAAGCTAAGCACTTCTGATTGCTGCTCTGATGCAGTGCCTGTTGATAATCACATGAACGCAGAGTCCCGAGGGGCTGTTGTTTTTTTCTTCTTCCCTCCATCTTCCTGTCTGATGTTCACAGTAATAATTGCGACAGAGGACACATATGACTTGAAGGGACCTTCAATAAGTTCAATATGAAAATGCCTTTGATGCAATAGGGCTGCAACAAATGATGCGGGGTTGGGTGGGGTGGGTCAACGACGAAGCGAACAACAATGGGGCTTTGTGCAGGAAGGAGGGAAGATTAGAATTCCTTGCAGCGGAGCGCATCTGAAATCCACCTTAAATAAGAGTGCAAATTAGCTTTACGATGAGCTGCAGCGGCAATTACAGGCGGAGGGCCTCTGGGCACGGCTGCACGTGAGTGGAGAAGGTCCTACTGAACACAGCAAATCTCCGCTAGGGGAAAATCAAGGGTATATTGGTGTGATGGGGGGAACTAGGTTGAGGGTGGGGTGTGGAAGGGGATGGAAAAGATAGAAAGGCAAACACTTGACACAAGAAAGACAAACAGTATTGTTTCCCTTATGTCTTGTCAAGAGAAAAGGCTGAGAGAGAGAGAGAGAGAGAGAGAGAGAGAGAGAGAGAGAGAGAGAGAGAGACAGAGAGACAGAGAGAGACAGAGAGGAAAATAAAGAGAGGGAGAGATGATGAGAGAAATGTAGAGAGAGACAGAGAAAGAAAGAGAGAAAGAAAGAAAGGATGAGAGAAAGAAGGGGATAAAGATGAAGAGGGCTAGGAGGAGGAGGAGCAGACAAGCCTCACCACAAATCCGGGACGACAGAAACAGGTGTAGCCATGGCCTGGATCGTTCTGGATGCACATCCCCTGGTTGCATGGCTGCGGCAGGCACTCATTAATGTCATCCTCGCAGTGAAGGCCTGTCCAACCTGCCAGCAACAAAAGCCCACAGTCTGCCATGGTGAGCCCGCCCTAGCACATCGCATCGCCCTCTCTGCAACCCCCCCCCCCCCCCTTCTCCAAACCTCACACTCACACACACACCTCCACCAGCCCACCCCACCTCACCCCACACCCCACACATGCACACAAGCGCGCACACACACACACACACACACACACCAATGCCCCGCTCCCCTGCACCACGGCTCTGAAGTGAATATCAATCGTAACTCCAGCCTGGTGATTTGCTTTGGCTCTCCATCAGCATGCACAAGTACCCTGGCAAGAAAAACCAGAGCACGAGGGAGCAGGGAAACAAAGACAGAGAGAGAGAGAGAGAGAGAGAGAGAGAGAGAGAGAGAGGGAGGGAGGGAGAAGGCAGAGAAAAGAGACAAGGAAGAAAGGCTAAAAGAAAGAAGAGGACAGAAACAAACACAATATATGGACATAACCATTACTGATACTCTCAAAATTCATCCCAATATACTCTGCAATACATTTTTACTTTCTTTTGAATGACACCTGTGTCTTCACAGTATCAAACATTGCAAGCTGTGTAACACCATACTGATCTCTATACTTCACAAAGAGAATCAATCCTATTGTCGTACTGAGCACAGTGTTTTATGGTCAGTGCTACAATCTTACACAGAGTATAGCCTTGTCTCAAGAGAATTCAAGGTGCAAAAGGCATGGATGGTGTGTAACTGGGATATAATGTGATATGATTGAAATAAATAAGCGAGTAGAAGAGATGGAAGGAGATAGGAGGAGATAAACTTAGACCTCCTCACTGCCTCCTCTGTTTTGACAAGTGCCCACGTGGATCCTCATGCCATGCTTTGCTTGGTGGTATTTTGATCCATACAAGCAGAAATGTTTTCTTTGAGTCTTACTTACTTTTCTATGCCCCCTGCCTGAAATCTCTTTCTCCTACAACACTTTAACTCTAGTCTAACAGTATGTAGCTGTAATAACAAGGTGCTGCTGGAGGCTCCTAATGTGCTGACTTCGTTGTATTTTTTATGGTGGGGCTCCAACTGATCCAGCTGGATGGTAATCTACAAAATGAGAACTGGCTTGCCTTCATCTCGACAACAAAGAGCATTTCAGTGTTCAGTGTTGAAAGGCAGTCAGAAAGAACACGGAAAAGTAAAAGCCAGAACGTAAATGACAGAAATGACCCCCAACTGTTCCTGAACAATCGCGTTAAATCAAGGCCTTTTGTGGAAACTCGCCAGATAAACTGTTAATAAACACACGCTAGATGTGACTAATTTGGTGTAATTTGCCTCTTTGCTTTGTGTAAATAAATATGAAGGCACTTCACAGGGTCATGCTTGGCCTCTGTTATCTTGGAGTGCTCAGGTGCTGCTGTGCCTTTGGCTGTCCTGGGTGCATAGGCAGACGCAACATTACGAGCCATGCCATTAGCACAGTGCACCCCTTAATGGCTAGCCTTCACAACACCTCGTGGTAAAACTGACTATCTGAAACGATTTCCGTTCCTTCCAGCACCCTGGGTTTAATTGGTACTTTGTGAATTATTTTAAGGCAAGAGGGGCTTACCTGGTCTGCAGTGGCAGTGGTATCCATTGGCAAGGTCCTGGCAGACAGCCCCATTTTGACAGGGATCTGAGCAGCATTCGTTAAAATCCACCTCACAGAAATCACCAACAAAACCTAGTGGGCAGCTGGAAGGAAGTTAAACTTTTTAACACTTCAACTGAATACTTTTTGTGTTTTTTTTCAGCTGAAGATTATATTATTAGCACAGGAAAATATCAGCCGGTATTAGACTATAATTGCAGTTATAAGTATAAGGTCTACAGCCACTTGCCCCATGTCTGAATCATATTCAGGTTTTACTGGAATAAATCCCCACGTTGCCAATATGGAGACCTGCCCATGTGAAGGTCTATAAAAAAAACGCTCTTGCCATTTACCATATGGGAATGATAAATCTGCGCTTAAAAGCGGGAATACACTTAATACTTACGACCATATACTTTATACTCAAATGGCAGGTCAGACACATCATATACGAAACATATATTCTCTATGTGCTATGACAGTGTAAATGAGAGGGGCCATAATTATATATGTTAACCAACTGTGATCCTATATACTATATAAAATGAACATGAATGGATTTTACAGACTTTTCCCATAGGGGGGACTTGGTCCCAATAACAGTTACTGGTGTCATAAAGCATTTGAGCACTACCAGCAAAACGTGTACTGCCAAGCCATGAAACATTATCTTAACACATAAATAATATTGTGTGGTTAGGATGGGCACATTTGCTCAACATTTATTTCGCTCTACAGCAAAAAAGACTTGATGACACCATTCAGTACATTCAACTCCAATTCACAAGACCCACAAGCATTTCTTCAACATAAATACAAACACAGGCTTCAATGTAGAGCCCTTTTGCTGATAATTGTGTCTAATTTGTTTGTTACTTGAAGACGGCTTTCGTGAGTCGTCAGTTACCCAGTTAGATAATTGAAATGCAATTTAAAGAGAGGCCGCACTCTTCCCTGGAGGCAGTTGAGTGGCTATCAAATCCACGAATCATCATCCAATCTGGGGCAATTCAGCACTGTTATGCAAAATATGGGGCCTAATACAAAATTGATTGAACCACATTTCTTCCTCGCTCTCTGTCCAAGACGTGTGCTTGTATCCATTACCAAATGAGATGCTGGTAAGCCAGTGAGAGTGCTCTCTAATACCGGGTGCAGCGAGAGCATTTGTTTTCCATTTGAGAAAATCAATCCAATAAAAATGCATTTTCCATTGACCACATTTCTCTGTTTTACAATCCCTATTCATAATTGTCTGTGCTGCACTGTGAATGCACCACATGGCTGCAAGCGCCGAGGTTTCAAGTGGTGCTGATGGTGCACCCGGCGACTCTATTTGTAGTTTCATTTTCCTCTGATTTGCTGCATGGATTCGGAAGATAAGATTCCAATACAAAGACAGAGCTAACATATATCACAGATGAATGAGATCACTGTGCCATGATCTAGTACCCAAATATGTCTATTGTTTGACTCCAGCTGTCATGTCTGCAATATATACACGCACTTACACATACACACACACACACACACACACACACACACACAAGTAGCTTTACATGTACAAAGATCTACTACAAAATAAATTTTCATCAGTGATACAAACTGACTGCCCAAGAGATTGACATACTTACAAGGCCCTCTCTCTCTCTCCCTCTCCCTCTCTCTCTCTCTCTCTCTCTCTCTCTCTCTCTGCTCAATGTGGAGCAACACACTAGTATAGTTCATCTATGTTCAGATGTGATGTCCTCAACACACTGATTAATACAGTGGCCTGGTGGCCTTATCAGAGGAAGTAAATGAACAGCTCGACATTTGGCACTGGTATTTAATGCTGCAAAATGCCACACGGGCCAAGAAACAAATGGAGGCAAATCCCCCTAATTAGGCGCTATCTTTGTTTTGGACTATATTTTTGCGCTTAATATCATACAGTAGGCTAGTCTTTCCCATCTAAGAATTTCTTCTGTATGTTAAACACAGTCGACAGACTAGGTTATTTCCCTAGTACAAGACTTACCTTTATAGTTTAAGTCACCAAATACAGGACTTGCACTCGTGGTTTAATTCACTAGTGCAAGACTTGGCATCATGGTCTAATTAACTTGCTTTCATGGTCTAATTCACTGATGCACAGGCTTTCCCTTCATTGCTCACACTGACGTCCATGTGACACTGCAGCTTTAAACAGCATGTGTGCCCTCTCCATTTCAGAGCATCATTGAGGAGAGACAGCAGAGCAAAGCAACTGAAGAACACTCTTGGTTTGGTGTAAACATAAACACTACAGGCATGTTACAGATGAATAGTTGAATTATATGCCCTGTCCATCAGCTGAGATGCATCAATCAGTGTTGTGACACTTCATTGCATTGAAGCCCAAAGGAAGATCAACAACCGGAATGGTGTTTCTGAAAAGGAGTTTGACATAAGCCCCTATTGACAGCTCCTGACCAATGAAACATGCAGACTCTTATTATCAGATGTATCTCCTTTGGTGTCAAGCGTTTTTTTTATATATAATTATCACAAGTTGCTTTTAGCATCTGATGAACTGAGGACCGGGGGAATGCAAACTGACCTGCAGGTAAAATTGGAACCAGGCCCATCCAAACATGTCCCTCCATTGAAACATAAAGACATGTTTTGCTGACATACGTTGATGTCCACTTCGCAGTTCTTTCCCGCATATCCATCCAGGCAAAAGCAGGCGTATTTATCAGTGAGGTCCACACAAGATCCCCCATTCAAACATGGCCTGGACCTGCATTCCTGAAAGAAGTAGGCAAAAGAAAAGTCAAGTGAAGTTATGGATTCAAGCCTCTCACAAGCCTTCAGGATTTCAAAACATCATCACAAGCAAGCAAGTTTTAAACCCACCAAAGTGGCTTAACCATTGCTGAACACTGTTCGTCCTTGGACATGGCCAGGATGTCTAGACAGCAATATGTCCCCAACAATAAGCAACACAGACTAGTGCCAGTCCACTTCACTGCATTTTTAAATTAAAACGATTGAAATTCTCAATTTAGTGCCACATGTAACACGCATTTCTTGAACCGTGACAAATTCTCATTTCATTTACTAGTCAACAAGGTTTGGTCACTTGTAAAAAAAATTCTGGGTTATATTAAAATAAACAGACATGCACTGTTGTGTTATTAGTGACGTCTACTGAATGATCAATCAGTTGTCTGATTGTTTATGTCAGGACTGC
The DNA here is from genome assembly GCA_027475355.1 of Coilia nasus. Taxonomy (NCBI): domain Eukaryota; kingdom Metazoa; phylum Chordata; class Actinopteri; order Clupeiformes; family Engraulidae; genus Coilia; species Coilia nasus. The sequence continues at coordinate 7,452,903 of CM050204.1, read as the reverse complement.
ATAGTTAACTTACTAACTAAGTACTGATTCAGTAGAGCTGGTGAAAGTAAAATGCAATCCAAGTTGCCTATAAAAGCTGAACGATATGATACACTTAAGGGCATACTGCTGTTCTCATAGCAAAATAAGAACATGAAATAACATTAGGCCTACAGTATGTTTGGAAGTAATAGAGAAGGGATTATTGTTGAGCCCAGCAAAAAATTAAACTGTTAACAACCTTCCAAACAATATGCAGAAATAGATGGGGAATACTTTTAATGAAGGTTCACTGACTTTCTGTACGATACATCTAAAGACTTGGAGAAAGGGAATGCAAAATAAACTATGTATTTGGCTGCAAGTAAAACATTAACCAATGTGTGGTGACAGCTGTCTAATCTTTTTTTTTTTTTTTTCGCACCAAACTTGGCATTCAGGTATAACACTGATGACATACTGAGCATCGGATAACCAAGGCCTTCAGTCATTTTGAGAGACAGGCCGCACACTGACTGTTTGGCGAGGAGCAACCAAGATTAACTTGGACAACACAAAAAAACTCAGCCTTTTACTATTGCCACAGCACCTTCAAGTGACAGCAATGGCTGCAGGAGCTGCTGACGAGCTTGTCATTGCAATCTCATAATGAATACATACCAGAAATAAGGACAAATACAGCCCCATCTTTTGAGATAAAAGATCCAAGTGTGGAATATGACAAAATATGCATAAATATGACTGGATTTAAAATAAACGTTGTGGTCAAGGTATTTTCTCCACTGTTTATGTGAGAAAAAGTATGTTTACAAAGGCCAAAATAACATTTTATATGTAATGTGTATGTTCACATTTCATTGAAACTGTTTGGTAGACACAGCCAGGTGTGCGCATTTTAGCATATTTTATTCTGGCAATGAAGCTTTTCACAAACTTGCACCCTTGCTTTTGTGAAAGAAGTGCTGAGAACCAAATACACTCCAATCCCATAATGGATTGAGAATGACATATCCTCTTTCAGTCAATGCCATACATAGCACTTACTCGCAGCTTAAGGGCCTTTTTACTCTCAAGAGATGTAGTCAATCACAGCCTCAGGTAAGAGGTATGATGAATCACAGTCTCAGTAAAAGTGAGTCATGTTGCCAGCCCAGCCCAGTTTCACATTCTTTACTGCAGACCTTCTGAATGCCACAACACGAGACATACTGTATTCCGCCTCAGCATGTGTCCACAGTGTAGCTGCTAAAGACAGTTATTCAGTCTACCTGCCACATAGGTCTCACTGGTCATTAGCCCTGCATTTTGAAATGCGCAGCAAACTTACATCGATATCGGCTTCACATGCGTAGCCACTCCAGCCATGCTCACAGTGACAGTAAAAGGTCCCATTGCCATCCACACAGCTACAGTGAACACAGTTAAAATATGCATTAAGATAAACGACAGGAGACCTATTCATCTTGTTAGTCAATACCACAATTGGAAATCCTTCACAGACTACAATGATTTACCTGAATTGAATGCATAGTTAGTCACAGACATGTGTCAGTTACCTGCCATGGGCACAGGGGGCTGACAAGCACTCATCGATGTTGCTTTCACAGTGCAAGCCTGTGAACCCCCTCGGACACAAACACTGGTAGCCATTGGGAGCATCCACACATCTTCCGTTGTTTTGGCACGGGTCTGAGTCGCATTCATCAACATTTAACTCACACCAGGTTCCTTTAGTAGGAAAAAAGGGGAGAAAAAAAGGAGAAAGAAACGAGAGTTGGTAATACTATCTACCAATTAATGTTAATGAAGAAGTAAAATAAAGCTTGAATACAAGAATACCTTAAATAAAGAAATATTGGAACTTCTGTAAAAAAATTTAATTCACCATCATTATTCTATTCCAATATTTGACAAAGTCAAAGTGTCTATATGTTATGAGTAGCAAGTTAAAGGTGTATTTCTGGGAGCATAACTGCAAGGTGTCTCACAGCGAATCTGTAATTCATTTTTTTTCTAGTCCACACTAGCACACAGGCTCCATTTGCAACTCAAAGGGAAAGAAGCTGTTTGATTTCTTCCCCCCATTTGCACATTCTACGTCTAGCGTCTTCTTTATTGTGTTATCGGCTGATGAATGTTTGTTTTTCGCCCAGAGAGAAAACCATGAGATTGTTCTCCCAGGCATCACCATGCGAAGTCAATGAGTATATCCCTTGACACATTTAACGCTGTAGGAAATGGTTGTCTCCGATTGTCCATGTGTGGTGTCCTTGGAGTACAAATTAAAGACTTTGTCATTTGCATTTAGATAAAGGGGCACGTGTAGGAGGACCGGGAGATAATGGTGTCATCATGGTCTAGTTCCTCACACCAGCGTATGCTTACACTTGCACCGAACAAATAAGTAATAGCACTGAGGGTCACAAAATAAGGAGGTACCTGCATTCACTGTGCTTTATTTATCCATCTGCTGTTATTTATTTATTTTATTTATTTATGAAACCTATTTAACAGTGCAACCTAGAAATGCTGGCCCAGTGTGCCATTTCTAACTATGGCCAACAAGTCTGTAGAGTCTGTTTGTCTCTCCTTTAACTGACCTGCACTGACAAAGCCAAGTTAATAAAATCGCCTAAAATAATTCAATCTGAAGATGTAATTCAAAATGTCATCAATTTAAAATGCCGGTATACACAAAGGAAAAACACATTTCAGAGTATCAACTTGATGTAGCAAATGCAGTGCATGATGTGGTTTTGAATTTCCACCTCTGTATACAACAGTATGTGTATGTATTAGAGCTAGCATATCAGGACAGTGATGACCCTCTGTGGGAGCGGGTCATTGTAGCCATGGTCACAATTAAGAGGTCGATGCATCAACATTTTCCCTCTCCATTCCTAAATTGTATGACATGCCCTGCGTCCGAAACCTTAGTAGGCACTGCGTTCTATGCACTGCTTACCACTCGACCGTTACAGTAGTAGCTTCTACGTAGCAAACTAGCCAGTAGCAGGTACAATTCGGACGTACTGCGACATCGCCATCTTGCCCGCCATCTGACCCGGATGTTTACATTAACGTCATGATTTTGCCAGCTTGTAGCAAACGGTTAGCTGCATTTTATCAGATAACCTCAACATTTATGTGCATTTGTGACGTGAACAACTATTTACATTGCTTTTATTTACTGAAGTGCACATTTGTACACTGTCAGACAAGCGACCGGAGTCTCCGCCATCTTGGTTACTTTTAACGAGCGGGAAGTTTTTGGTTCTTCTTCTACGGTTTTCAACCTCCCGGTGACTTCTGGGATAGCGTAGTGTAGTTCGCTTGCACACTGCAAAATACTACTGGAAATAGCAAGCTATCCGGGTACTTTTGACCCGACTCCGCCTACTACTGAAAGCTTACTAAGGTATTCGGATGTTCTAGGTCGTGGCTTCCTCATTTTTGGCTACTATGCAGGCGGCTAGTATGGGTATCCGGATGCAGGGAGGGTGTGCAAATGAATGCGAAAGTCATCCTCCCACTGCGGAAGAGACTGTGGAAGAGGAGGTGTGTACTCAGACACAATAAATTCTCCTAACCCTAACCAGTGAAAAGACAGCAACAGGATTTCAACAGTTGCGGGCTGTAAACAGTTGTCAGCATCCATCTTAGACAGATGAAGCAAGGGAATGCACCACTGCCAGACTCTAAAGAGTGACAGTCACTCTGGAAATGTCCATCGCTGTGACATTACATTTTTTACATTACATTACACTTAGCTGACACTCTTATCCAGAGCGACTTACATTTATTTATAGGGTTTCAGTTACAGTCCCTGGAGCAATGTGGGGTCAGATGCCTTGCTCAAGGGCATTTCAGCCATGGGTAGGGTGGGATTTGAACCTGCGACTCTTTGATCCCAAGACCAAGACCAACTCCCTAACCACTACACCACAGCTGCCCCACTGAAACACACTGGCAAAACTCCTCTTGAACCTTTGCCTATGTTTCTTACGTTTGATGTGGGAGCAACAGTAACTTTTAAGTAAGAGTTTGGAATCAGTCATTAATCATCAGACATATGAACATAAGAGCCTTTTATTCTGCTGTTAATACACATGCTATCATCTTTTTTGAATGCATCCCTGTACGAAAACTGTGCCAAGAGCCAAGAGAAGGGCTTACTGCTCACACACAATGCATAGACAGCACTGTCAGCATTATTTACTTATTATTATACAATATTTAAGTCTTAACACTTAATATTTAAAGACCTAGGAAAGTGAAAACTGTATATGGTTTGGTAACATGTAAAATATATGTCTGAAAAGATGTGGAAAACCCCCGTAGTCAGTTTTACTGCACTGTGGAGTTATGCTGCTTACCACTTTGCGCAGTTGGTTCTAAAACCCATCCTGCTTATGTCATGAGAATAGGACAATGTTTTGAGCTTACACACACACACACACACACACACACACACACACACACACACACACACACACACACACACACACACACACACACACACAGCATTTGAACACAGAAAATACCACCTATATTTTCACCACTTTGAGCCCTAATTTTACTTTGTACCAATGTCCATTTGCTCAAAACTGACAAGGTCACCATCAAAAGGTGGATCAGAATATGGCATTCTTGATACGAAAGGGAATATGTGGGTTATTAAGAGCTAGACTTACAGTGACTTGGAGTTGACAGCTCTGGAAGTTGTGGGGTCATCTAACTTCAGTCTATTACCCTAAAATCTAAGAAACTGCTTACGGTTCAAAAAGCCTTAGTTGGCTAAATTGCATTATTATGTCTTTTTCTCTATTAAGTCATTTTGCTTTGTTTGTTATTCTTTTCATTTGTATTATTACTAAAATATAGCAATTTCTGCTTTTTGGGGTGTTATTTGTGGGGAAAAAAATCTAATTTCCCAACTTTCTGAGTTCTCCTGAGTGTTTTTCATCTTGTTCCATTCATTCTCATGCATCTACCTTCAACCTGTTTTGTATGCAATGATGGCAATGTCAGTAACGATGATGTCAGACAGAACAGCAGTTGTCATAGGTTGCTATTACTCAGGAGCAAACACATTCCATGTCATATTCGGAGAGCTGAGAGGACGTCTGCATAATGTGCCAATTACATTATAATTATTAATAATAACGAGTACAATTTCCTCCATGAACATTAGTCTTTCTTCATTATATGCCACCTTAAATGCTCTGCATAATTAGGGTCAGTTTTGATATTCAGAAATAATGGTTTGAGGTGCATTTCTAGGTCTCATAACTGGATTACTGAACATTTAAATGTCCCCGAGAACCATAAACACTGGCTGACATTTCATCTGGAACATTGGAGGGCATCTGCAAAAGTGGCAATATTAATCATTAATCACCATCTTGCCATGTACTTGTTAATTTCTATCTAATTAAAAGCATAAATGAATAAATAAAAAAAAAGCAGTTACAGTAGGGTATTTTTTTTACTTAAGTGATGTTATGCCTAATGTATCTGTGGTAGCTTTGTTTGTAATTACAGTACGTAATGTTTTCTTAAACTTAATACAAGTGTGCAAGTGACTTCTGAATAGTTGTAAAGTGTAATTAACCAAAAAGAGCAGTATTCACAGAACTCATGGTAACTGTCTGACAGAAACTGTCAGGCATTTTTCACCCTGGAAAATCTAGGTCTCCGTTTCACTAGAGTCTTACCAGAAGACAGAGCAGAGTCAAAATATAGCTTATAATTCTTAATAAGATTATATAAAACCTCCTAAATCCACACTTCCTTAACTGAAGAGATAAATAATGCATCTTGACATCTGGCTTTGTAAAATATGAGGAGTAATGCAGAAAAGAGATTAAAACTCTGTTATGTTTAATCCCAATGTTAGCCCTCTTAAGGGATCTCTCCAAATTCATCTGAGAAAGTACCAGAAATTAAATAACCGTCTACTTTTCTCCACAATTATTCCTCACTACTGGAATTTGAAAACTAAAATGAGATTTCTATCTTTTGAGAGGTGGCAAAAAATGTTGCATCAACATAAGTAGTGAAGACTGAGCATCCAGGAACAATTTGTGCAAAAAACACAGAGGCTGCATTTGATATGATAATTACCCAATATGCTCTGCAGCCCCCTTTCTACCTAGCCCTGTTTAGGAATGTGAGTGTGAATCCAATTAAAACTATTTCATGGCTACACTTTTTTTCTGTTTTGGTCAGAATGCCAATAAGCTGCAACAACTAAAATGAAACAGAAGCTGAACCAGAATAAATCTAAGTACAAGTAATGTATTATAAATTAGCCACTAAATGCCTTGACCGAATTAGCATTCACCGCTGGTTCAGCACTGAGCTCTATAATGCAAATCAAACGTGTCTCAGTCCTGAAGGACTGATGCTCATTACCACTCAGCATTTAATTGACTGATTGAAGCCATTGATTGGACTGACAGTCCTTTCACCTGGTTTCCAAAAGCTTGATTTGCTGACGACTGAGAGCCTGTGCAATCTGCACACAGAAATGTCTAACCCCCACACCCATCACCCCCAAGAAACATTGCGCACTCCATTTTAAGCCTCGTAAATGAGTGTGACCAGTAAAGCCTGCCAACAATTGCATTTCATGTTGAAGCTGCGCCTGACAACTAGTGGCTCTTAAAAGGGCTCCTACAAACAGGCATTTAGGCAATGAAATCAAAGTAGAAGAATCTCGTCTGAAAAAATAACATTATCGCAGCTATTATATCAATGCCAGAATCATTATTTCATATCACTTTTCATATTGTTTTGAAAGGGCATACAACTTTTGGTACCGTCTTTTCAGATTCACAAGAGGACATTTTATCAATCTATCTAATTTAACGTGAGGTATCTGTAAATTTAATTATTGATATCGAACCTGACTAACAAAACCACTGACAAACACACAAAACAAATGTTTGTCTGGAGCAGAGTGCCTTTTGCCACTTTTTTCTTCCCCTTGCCATGCACTCTCTGTTTCTCCTCTTGAGAAGTTGCAGTGGCGTAACATGTCTTATTAGGACAAATATTTCCTATGAGCTCAAGTCGCTTGAACCAATCCAAAATATATCCTCTGGCTCCTCTCTCAAGGGAGAGCCCTGCTACCTCAGATGAGCTGAGAGTAAGGGAAAAAGTAATGACTTGTACTATGCCGGGCGGGAGCCTAATAATAAAAGCTGCTTCTGTGGGAATTGGGGCATGTGTGTGTCAGGTTTTTTGCTCTCCAGAGTCGCAATACCTCTGAGATTTCCCTCCCTCTTCCCCTGGAATAGGATAAATTGATGATACAGTGCAGGAGACAAATGAAATTAATCTTCACATGGTCTGACAGGAATCAAGATAAGATGGCTTTGGCTATAAAAAGCTCAACATCAGTCAGTGGAAATATACAAGAGAAAAAAATACAAACATGCATACACCCATACTTACATGCATGCATGCATGGTAAGTAAATTTACTTTATACTTTATATAAATTATACGCTACACTGACACATAAAATTATTTCCCATTGCCAGCCACAAGCATGGCTGGTGAAGACAGACTGACGCTCTGAGGTGCTGCCATGTTGCTTTAGTCAAAGAGGTGACCTGTATTCAAGAGGATGCTTACCCTGTGGTATTGATTTCATTGTCACCGCGGGGTAAGTAAACGTACGTACCGGAGAAACCGGCGAGACAGACGCATCTGAAGCCTCCGGGCCTGTTGATGCAGACGCCATCGTTGAGGCAGGGAGATGCCTCACACTCGTTCACATCCAGGCTGCACAAGGCCCCGAAGTAGCCCAGCGGACAGTTACAGCGGAAGCTGATTCACGAGAAACGGAGAAAATAACACAAAAAAATAAAGTCACAAAAAGTCACATCTGTGGCATCAGAATGTATCGTTTTAATACTTTGTGTCAAATAAACTTCGGGCTTTAGGCATAAGAAAAGCTTTTATTTTCATATTGTGTTGATTTTTTTATACCTACATTTACCTCAAACTTATTGATCAACTCTTTTAGACATAAAAATGACTAAATTCTGTCTTATAAAAAAGAAATAATTTTTCTACATCTAGTTGTGCATAAAACACAGATCCGAATATACCATGTGTAAGAGATTTTTCGGTGAAGTTTTGTTTCGTTTGCTGTGGTCTACTATGGTTTGCTGCTGCATGTTTATTTTTAATAAGTTGGCCCCAAAAGGCTTTATGTCAAACTGCATATCTAAAGAAAATGCAGATATTTAATTCAGCAAAGAGACAGGAGTCTGCTCAGCCCTGTTGCTATGCAATGTGGCAGGCAGGTGCTCGTGGGGCTTTCTTCGAAGGGACTAAGGGGTGGGTCCCTGAAAGCCCACCTGATGTGAACTCCCTGGACTGCAAAAATCAGAGAGAGCGCAAGAGAGCGAGTGTACGCAGCAAGCTGAAGCTGTGGGGGGGGGTGGGCTGGGTGGTGCTGCACAGGAGGTCACATGGGAGCAGCTTCATGACAGGAGACAAACTGAAGACAAACCATTTAGGACTTAAATTGGCCCTGGGACTTTCTCTGCCCATCTGTCCGACTAAGCCAAGCAGCCCCGAGGCCCCCATTACGCCCAGAGAGAAGGGAGGCTGTGATGCACTAAACCCAATCTAGGGGCATGATGTGCTCCTGCTGAATTCGCTCTCTGTCTTTAGTAAGGCAGCTTATATGTGTCAAGGATGAAGAAAGGCTTGTTATATAAGCCGGAGCACTTGGGAGAATAACACCACTGCCTTTGCGGTCTTATTTCAAAACTTGTTTTTGTCCCTTCTTCCACAAAAAAAGGAAATAAAGGCACAAAGCAAACATTCCACACAAACCATGTTTGGTCTTCAGTGTCATATTCAATTTGGGCAGGTTTATATTTAGGTGCAAACTGTAGGCTGAAGGCTAATGGATGGACCCCTGGTTTTGTGGGCAAAAAACAGACCTGCTCACGAGGTCTTGGCAAAAGCCTCCATTTTGGCAAGGGCTGGAGGCACACTCATTGATGTCTTCTTCACAGAGTCTGCCGGAAAACCCTGGTTTGCAGTCACAACTGAAAGCCAAGAAGAATCAATATTATTGACAGCTTGTTTTAGATTAAAAAAAAAAAATCTGTTTACCACCGGCTTTTTGCTCCTATAGATAGAAACAATTAACAGCAATCCCATTTTAATAACATGAAATACTGCCATGACTGCCCATAAATATCATACAGCATTTTAATGGCTATGGAGTAAAGGTCTAATTTATATTTAAAAAAAAAACATAATAAGGTATCCCAAAATAAAGAAACATTCGTTTGTAAAAGACATTTTCTTTTAGAAATAAATTTGCCATGGCTTTAATAACCTTGCTTTGAACTAAATTCATGGCATCACAAACACAGCAGGTGATTTAATCACACTGAAGCGCACTGGCCTCCTTTAGTGTGAATCACACTGAAATGAATTTGTGAAAAACATATTCCAATACTTTCCAAGGCATCAATTTTCTTTGGACTGCTGCATCAATATTTTCACATTTCCCACCCCCGCTGAGCTACGACAATCTCTTTCTTTACTCTAAATATATCTTTTTTCAGGTGCTAAAAGTCAGTGGGCCCATTTCCAAGGACGAGAACTAAATTGAGTTCTGAACAGAGACTCAAAATTTACTCAAGCTCTGTAAGGATCACCCTATTATGTGCAGGAACTTGGCTGGTCTGAATTTACAGATAGGTTCCCCTGTAGCAACTGCCTCACATATGGAGTTATGTGCGTCCTGTCGAACAGATTGTACTTAAAAGGCCCTGCGGCTGTGTGCAGCCTACTGATTACTGCTGCCGATGGACTTCACACTGTCAAGACCAACACCTCAGTGGCTCCGCTGTACACTAGTGTAAATTGGCTGTTGAGTTTTCAGAACAACACAGCTGAGTTCCACCCAGGGGGGGGGGGGGGACTTATTCACAGTGCCTTAAAAATGCAATGGTCAGCTCCAACAGGTTTGTCTGCCTCTAGTGCAGATAAGCCAGCCCACAGCAGGCGTCTGTCATTAAAAAGTTGGCTAGCGATGGTTCTTATCGAAATCATTAGGGTAACAATGGCAGAGGAAGATGAGGGGGGCCTGGAGCAGCAAGATTTAATCAGGTTGGACGGCTAATTTTGTCTTTGTACGAGAAAGTGCTTACAAGTCATAATTAGGAGCTCAGGACATCATCCGACTAGTTCTCCCATCATCACCAACCTTAGGAGGTCCTCATTTGTATAAGCTAACGCAAGACAAGTTTATTTGAACAGTGCATCTCACACACAAATGTACAGTCATTATTTACAATGCTTGTGCTACTCGCATGTAGCACATACACTATATCCCTTTACATAATGATGTGATGTGTCACTACTGTACTGTCGAAGTGGCTAGACGTAAGAGTTTTTTTAAAAGCTTGTTGCTCTTATCAACTTCATTTTTAAAAGTGGAATCATGATTAATAAACAGCAATAACTTTATTATTATTATTATTATTATTATTATTATTATTATTATTATTAATGCTGTCAAATGATAATTCCTGGAATTAACTCTACAAATAAGGTACAAAGTGATTTTCTCTGCTCTTACGCGTAACTGTTGATCCCATCCACACAATAGCCCTGGTTGTGGCATGGACTGGAGCCACACTCGTCGGTGTCAATTTCACAGTGGGCTCCCTCAAATCCTGAAAGATAGATGAGATGGTCACGGATCAGCAGGTCCCAGCGCATCCTGAAAGCATTAGGATCAATGATAACAAAGGCCGTTGTGAATGGCATCTTAATGGAAATGGTAACCCCCCCTGGCATATCTCATCCGCCAGGCTCTCGGGTCTGCAGGTGGTCCACAGAGAGCGTGCCGGGCCAATAACAGATCGGTCAGGGAGAGAGAGGTTGGTGGTGTATATGGATGTGTGAGTGGGGAGCTCGTTAAGTTGAGGCATGAGAGAAAAAAAGGAGGAGGAGAGAGAGAGAAAAAAGAAGAAGGAGGTTAAGTTCAGGTGCTCCTTTCAGTCGTGTTCATTAGGGGGTGAGAGATGACACAGAGGATTGGTTGAGTGTGGATGTTTTATGGTACTTTTAAGGGGCGGGAGAGTGGGGGTGGTGGTGGGGTGAGGGGGCAAGGGTGCATGTGGAGGGGGTGTGGGGGTACGAATGGGTGTGTGTAAGGTTGGCTTTGACTGAATATTTTGTCCGTCAGGAGGTGTGCCCCTTCAAATGTGATCTCAGTTCACAAGGGCTGCCTCAGAGACTACCCCTGCCAGCTTGTTGCACAACACCAAATGATGTGTGGCAAGTGAGGCCCTGTGGGTGCACAGTTAGACAGATGCAACTGCAGCAGGTATCATATGCAATTTGCTGTTATGTGCATATTAATGAGCTGTGTTAAAATACTTCTCCTCAGACGTCATCAAAAATGATGAAAAGCATGAATGCTGGAAATCTGTACACATTGTATATATGTGGGGGTGCCAAGCATGATGGAAACATATGCGGTAGTTACCACAGCCAGCACTGCAATTACTTCGCAATTTTGCAAATGCAGTAGACATCTGAAATCATATTTCAGCTCCATACCATATAATGAACATAAAAGCTCATCAGATAGCCTTTCTTGGAAATGAAAGCGAATGCAAATTATGTGTGTGGTTGCAAGGACATACTCTTCAAACAGACAGGTTTGATGCGATAAAAATGAGTGTGAAAAATGTCATACGTGCAAAATACAGACAGCACTATTTGTTATTCCTCAGGTTTACAATTTGTGCATCGAGTTGTGCTGGCACATTTACATTTACACTGCTACAATTTGGTATGGCACATCTCTGCTATTCTGGTTGCTGATTATTACATAACTATGCGGCTTCGCTTACATGATGTGGGTGATGTTCCTTCTCAATCACTAGCACCCACCTGTGTAGCCCTCCCTCAATCCCCCGCGCTAGCAAGCAGGCACTTTAGGGATGCTATCGATGCCCCGAAAGACTCCTTCTACGTGACTAGAGAAGCATTCCAGCACACTAGAGGGAGGGAGCGCTCGGATATCTGGTGATTACAGACCTCCAGAGTCCTGCCCGGGCCAGCCTGTCAGTCAGCGCACTGGTGGAGCACCTCAGGGGCAATTCTGAATGTCAACTGTAATGCATCCGTCGCCACCAAACAGTGACTGGAGGCTCCTCTCTGTCAGAACGTGGACCAGAAAACTATTTGTATGTGTGTGTGTGTGTGTGTGTTTGTATGTGTGTGTTTCCCTGTGTGTGTATCCCTCTTTCTCTCTCACTGAGTGTGTATGTGTGTGTGTGTGTGTATTTATTTGTGTGTTTCTCATTCTGTGTGTATGTGTGTGTGTGTGTGTGTGTGTGTGTGCGTTTCTCTGTGTGCGTCTCTCCCTGAGAGAGAGTGTGTGTGTGTGTGTGTGTGTGTATGAGAGGGGGTGTTTAGGTGGCGGAGACATGACGAGCTCAGACACTCGTTCCATCATCCCGCCATGGATTCGTAGTCGCTGAGGGAGTAGGGAGAAGTTCCCCTGCCCAGACATATTGTTTTGTCAGAGAGTAAATAAATAGGACTCGGTGGGTTGTCTCCCCCCGCATGGGTGACACCTTGATTGGTCTAAAACGTTGCTGATCTATTACATTTCTGCTTCCTTTTGTTGTACAGTTTTGCACTGGGAGAATGAAATTGCGCTACATACAGTACGACACCAAAACTGTTCAGTGTCATAACATATCCCATCCTTTTCGACATTTTAAACATTTTTTTCTTTTTTTCCCCACCAACTCCATATGATTCAATACATACATCTAGGCAGGGCAGCTGTACACATGGGAATGCTACACAAGTTAAAATAAATGTTTTTTTATGTGTGTGTGTGTGTGTGTGTGTGTGTGTGTGTGTGTGTGTGTGTGTGTGTGTGTGTGTGTGTGTGCGTGTGTGAATTTGTGTCACTATGGATGAATGAAAAACATCAAAGTAATAGTGCCATACCATAAAAAACAGCAAAATATCAGTAGGCAGCAGAGGCCTGAAAGTTGCTTTTCTGCTATCGTGTCTTTCTTATGGGCCCTGCACCTACATTACCCCAATTAACTTTGGCATCCAGGAGTCACAGTGAATGCTTTAATCACTGCAAATGACTGGGTATATCAGGTCAGATGGAGAAGCGGCAGGCCAGGCCAGATTTACACACCTTATTTTTCACTTAAAACCTATGGTTCATTAGCCCGCTAGATAAATGAATCAAGGTGAGGTACACACATTCCTATTATTAACTGATTGCAAAAAATAACCCCAGATTTATGAATCCAAGACTTAAGCAATGCCCTTCAGGTAATTAGCCTTGGTCACTGCGATCATTAATCTAACTGGCACCAGGAGCAAAAAAATAATGCTCATCAGGACAAAGTAGCCATGATGCCCTGTGGACAAAAAAAAAAAATGTTACTGATGCAGAAAAAACTGCCTCTGAGGTGCCCAATTTCAATGATCCTTACTCATGTTTGCGGTTTGTTTGGGACAGCATTTGATGTTATGTTCACATTATTGTAACACATCCATCTGCAATGGCTTTTTCTGGTAATGGCTGCTAGATAAAGAGATCCCTTCTATCCTCCCTTGACCTCCCTATTTTCCTTGTGACCAGGGATTTAGACCGCCAGACATTGAGGCTGTCAACACGTAAAGCTTGCCTAAATCTAATGTGACAACTTAACAAAATGCCGTCTTCTGATTTCATTAAATAAATAAGATTCTAAGCCCTAACCTGGCTGAGGTGTGTCCAGGCACCAACACCGTGTTGAAGACACCACCGTTTCCATCCATCTTGTAACTCATTTCAAACCCAGCATTCCTCCCACACAAAAACCTCTGTCTCCTCTGGTGAATTTGTAATTGCAAATTTGTTGTTTACTTTGCTGCAGAACAACTGCTAAGCTCCGTGACTGACCGATAAAGCAAGAAGGACTTCACTGCCACATCAAACACATTTATGCCTGATTGTGCCCTGGACTGTGTCCATAAAATTAACAGATATAGGTGCACCTGCCAAATCTCGCTGCATAGATGCTGCTGTACAAAGCATTTGGTGTGTGTTGTGTTACAAAAATATGGCCTGTGGTGTTTTTCTGTTCACACTACAGAACCCTTGATTTTTTTAGCTACAGGCTTAGTCATTGATATTGAGAAAATTACTCTGATATTCTATTCAAAAAATGTATTACAATGTTTTTTAATGTTTTTACTGTTTTTAGTGTTTTACTTTGGTCTATCCATTCAAAGTATGTGTTGACATGTGGGCTATTATAAGGGGTATACTTTAAATCAGCAGATTTGTGCAGGTATCAAATCTGAACACTAAATCCCCCTTTCACACTTAAACCTGGTTTCAGAGAGACTTTGACAAAGGTACTTCCGAGAGCTGGTCATGGCAGCACCAGCCATTCTAAATTGCTAATTAATGTAAATAAATGACATCAGTCTGAAACTGAAACCTGCAATCTACGTTGTCTCTGACACATCTTCATACAATATCCCCACTGTATTATATTATGTATGAGACGCAGCAAGTAGAAGGAGGCTGACTGCTAGGCATTGTGCCCAATTATATCTCATGTCTTATGTCAAATCCCTAAAGGAAACACGATGTGTTTTTTTTTCCACTGTGTGCGCATGTACACAGGCTGCCAGAGGAGCCAATGGGCCTTGGGAAGGAGGGCTTATTAAAATGTCAAGCCTTCCTATGCATAATAAATTATATAAAATATATATTAATATATTAATTATATGTGTAAACAACCACAATGAAATGCTCTCAGTTGAGTCTGTCACCAGTGCACATGCCTTGATACTGGAGTGCTAAATGAGAATAATTACAGCTGATTCACACAGCCTTTCAGTGTGGCCTGCTTGTTGACTAACTTACAGTATACCAAAGTATACCAAAAGAAAACGAACTCAGTTTATATATATATATATATATATATATATATATATGTCAGGAAGCTTACATCCACAGAGGATTTGTGGTTAGTTCTTCAAGATATTTGGCGCAAGCTCCCAGCCAAGTTCCTTCAAAAACTCTATGCAAGTATACCTAGAACAATTGATGCTCTTTTGAAGGCAAAGGATGGTCACAACAAATATTCATTTGATTTAGCTTTCTGTTTTGCACTGGTAACACTGGTGCTTCTTCATCTCCTGTTTAAGGATGCCCCACAGGTACCCAATAGGGTTCAGGTGTGGAGACATACTTTGCCACTCCATTACCTTCACTTTCAACTTCTTCAGGAAGGCAGTGGTTATCTTGGAAGTGTGTTAGGGGCTGTTATCATGATAAAAAAAACTGTTATGTGTCCCAGTTTCTGAGGGGGGGGGGGGGGGGGGGGGCCTCATGTTCTGCTTCAGAATGCCACAGCACATGTTGCAATCCATGGTTCCTTCAATGAACTGAAGTTGCCCAGTGCTGGCAGCATTGAAGCAGCCTCAAACCATGATGCTACCACCACTGGGCTTGATTGTAGGCAAGGCACAATTATAATGGTACTGCCACTGCCACACATGCCTGACATCATTTAAGCCAAAAAAAATGATCTAAATCTCATCAGACCACAGGATATGGTTTCAGGAATTCATGCTTGTGGACTGCATGTTTTCAGCAAGCAGTTTTCAGGCTTTTTAAAAGAGTTTTACAAGAGGCTTTCATCTAGAGTGACTACCATTAAGACTGAGTTGTTGCACTTTGTGACATATTATTTTAGCTCTGTCAGTCTGACCTCCCACCTCTGCAACCTCTGCAGCAATGCTGTCTGCACTCATGCATTTATTTTTTGAAGGCAACTTTTGCATCTGACACTGAGTGTGTGGACCCAACGTCTTTGACTGATCCTGTCAATGCCTGTTCTGACAATGCACCCGTTTTGGACAACCACCTAATGACTCAAACCATGATGGTGTAGCTCAGTTTCATGGTGTTGCTGATCTTTTATAGCATAGGCCATCATTCTGTACAGCAACAATTCCATTTCTCAAATCCTGAGTTGTCTATTTTGCCATGAGGAGCCATGTTGGTCATCCAGTGGATAGTATGAGAGAATTATAGCCAAATTATAGCCAAAACAACAATAGCTCTAATACATGACATACGAATTTGTAGGGTCCAGTTGAGCAGACCAAAACACAAAAATGATGAATTGGACAAGTGGGTTTTTTATGGTTGAATGATATGTACAGTTATCATTCAGGGTGTACTCACTTTTGTGGCCTGCTATTTATACAAAAATGACTGTGTGTAAAGTTGTTTTCAGAGGACGGCAAATTAATACTGGTACACAAGCTGTACATTGACAACTCAAAAACATATCGAAGTTTCACTTGTGTAGTATTGCCCCTTGAAAAGATATAGCATTTTATTTTGCTCAAATGTGAAGGGTGTACACACTTTTGTGACATACTGTATCCATTGTGTCCTTGTACCATAAAACGCTCAACTATCTGGCTTAGGTAGCAGCTTAAGCTAAAAACAATTAAGAATACATAATCACTTTAAATCTTAAAGTCATTTGGCAGTGCCACAGGTAAGGGCAAAAGCAAGTACTTTTTGTCATTTAGTCACAGTGTGCAAGAGTGTCCTTTGCATAGTTACCAATATAGAATGATTTACTGTACATACTGTAAAACATTGATCTACACAAAATATATATATAAAAAAAAACTTCAAATAGCTGTGCAAACATCTGTAACTCTCTACATTTACATGTGGCGATGGCAACAGTAGCATGGTTCTACAGTACAATGCTGCCAGCATTTCAGGTAAAACCATATATTTTAGCAGCGCCCTGCACTGTGAAAATTGAGTCTTTTAACAGTGAAAGGGATTTACGGCTTTAAACCCGAAGTTAATGGCTTCGGTGGAACCCTTCCAATTTAGCCCTGTGTGGACTACCGAAGTAGTTGTTGGATAACTGATGCATTGCACACACCAGTGGAGGATGCATGGGAACAGTGTGGAGTAAATCTCCCCCCCACTCGACATCACCCTTCAAGTCAGTCATGCGGCCCGAGATGGGTAAGACACAGAAGGGGGGATGGAGGGATATCAGAGTGAGGCAAACTGATTTCACCACTGCTCTGGGTAAGGGAAAGGGCAGCCACTAAACAAAAACACATGTGCCAGAGTTTCTGACCAAAGCCCCCCGACAAAACTCCCTGAGCAGAGGGTGTGGATAGGGCTAAGGTCCTGCTAACTTCTGGTGGTAAGGAAAGGGCAAAGCTAGGAAGGAGGTCGAGTCGATAGCAAAAAAGAACTCCTCTGACATGCTCCTCCTGTCAGGCCAGGTGTTTTTGTCAGAATGAGGCTCGTCAACATGAGCCAGTGTTAAAATTCTTTTTTTCTTCAAAAAAAAAAAAAAGGAAACAAGTGTAAAGCTTGCCCACATAAAACACTGGCACATGAGTGGGCGAATGGATAAAAGACTAGCTCAGCCTATGCCTTTAGGGCCTAATTTACCTCTAGTTGCAGTGTCCAAATTGAAAGCAGGCTGCCATGGCATTTAAAGTAAAGGGCAAGAATCAAGGCACCTGCTGGTGAGGTGAGGAGTGCTGCTGTGGATTTTTTGGGTCGTTGTACTTTCAAATGAACGCTGCCGCACTCGTGCGCATACAACACTGAACTGAACTAGCACTAGCTGTACCGGTACAATACAGAAAATAAAATCCACAAGGTGCTGAGATAAAAGTGATCATCCCAGGGCGAGCAGCCTTTACTGCACTCTGCCTTCACTAAACATGAGCGTATACTAGCTCTCAGCATTAATCATGACCTTTAAGACGAGCACAACCTGTAACATGGAGTCATATTTCTGCTGTCTAATAGATGAATAAATCATCCTGGCCTTCTGTACACTAATGTACAAATAAATCACAAATGATTCATCAAAACACTAAAAGGAGATTAATGTTAAAGACGCAAATGTTGGGATGTAAGTCACCGGAACAAGATGTGGAGCAGGGAGTATTTTAATAAATAATTTCTTGGCAACAACTAATCCACTCATTGCTTCCTGCTGAGATGTACTTTATCCTCTTGAGACAGTGCTCTGAGCTAGAAGCATTATTATGTGTCAGGCCAAAGAGTTATGCGAACTGTGTGATATGTGGGTCAGAGAGCTAACATTAGTTTGAAGAACATTAATATAACCTCGGAAGAATTCCCTGCAAATGCAGATCAGTGTTAATAAGCCCCACCCTCTAGTTAAAATGTCAGAGATGCTAAATTCAACCTTTACACTGGTTGTAGGCAGGATAGTAATGCTAATTTTGCGTGTAATTCAGACAATCAATATCCATCTGGAGTACACATGCACGATGTGGTTTTGCTAACTGAATTAGTCTCAATACATCTTTAATGATAAGAATGCAATAAATATCGCTTCTGTATAAATGGAATACCATTCAGTTTCATCTGTTTTTTGGAAAAATATTCCAACCCTAACAACTAAAAACCCCCAGGGAAAGCCATTAAACAGCGAAAGCACTTAGACTTACTTCTTCCCTTACTTTTTTGCCAGGCATTTTGTTTGCTATTGACCGGTAGAAATAGTCTGAGTATGAGTGGGCTGCAGCTGACTTAGAGCATAATGTCAAAACCCCTGTCACTCATGACATTCACAGTCGCATGTGGGCTGACTGTATCAATAAACAAACAAACAGCAGCTACAGCATCGACGAGGAAGGACTCAAAGTGAGACCCTTTGCTTACTAAAATGCAAAGGTCTAAATCTAACTTGTATCTTTTTTTAATGTTCTCTGTCTGACTAATGGCAAAACGCTCAAGGAAGCGTTTGGAAAAACATACAGAGTGGGCCAAAAAGATCAGACACATTTCAGATGGTAATATCTTGGACTATAAAACTGACATAGTACCAAATATATTTGTTGTATAACTGACATACAGAGTTTATAAAATTCTTTAATTCGCAGACGGAGTCATGTCCAGATAGCCTACGTGTCATGAACTCCTGTATGGCAGTTATACAACAAATACATTTGGTACTCTGAATCATTTTTACAACTCAAGATATAAGCATTTAAAACGTGTCCATTATTTTTAGCCCACCCTGTATACATATGTATATACAGTATGTGTATGCATAAGTATACTGTATGTATATGTGTATGTATATGTTATCTATAAGTGTATGTATATGTGTATGTCTATGTGTATGTATATTAATATGTATATGGGGGTATTAATTTTTTTATTACCTGCTTTTACAAACAACAATTACTACCTATATACATACAAAACATCAGTGATCTAGAACATGGCACTGCTTACAGATGCACAAAGCATACATGAAGCAGTTGTTCCAAAATGATTTTCTCAGAAGCTCACAGCACACATCTCACTTGGCTGTTTACAGTAATGCCGTTTTCACAGGTAATATTGATAGCTCTTGCGTGCAACGGCTCCCCGTGGGCCCATAGCAAGCCGAGCCGTCATTTGTGGACCGGGGTGGGGAGGGTGGGGGTGGATAGGGGGTGTGGGAATCTCCTGGACAAATTGAAAACATTTCTCTCTAGATTGCACATTATATTACAGCAGGCGCTGGATGTTATGAGGATGATGTATGTAAAGGTGTTTACAGATGTTCACAGGGAGTAAAAGACAGTGAGAGACAAAGAGTGAGAGAGAGAGAAAAAGAGTGAGAGAGACACAGAGAGAGAAAGAGACAGAGAAAAAAATGAGAGACAGACAGAGAGAGATAAAAAAGAGAGAGAGAGAGTGAGACAGAGAGAGACAGAGACAAAGAGACAAAAAGAAAAAGGCAGAGACAGACAGAGAGACAGAGAAGAGAGAGAGTGAGATATATATATAGAGAGAGAGAGAGAGAGAGAGAGAAAGAGAGAGAGAGAGAGAGAGAGAGAGAGAGAATAATGGGAAACAGGGTGTCAATAAATGCTCAGGCACATTCTCTTGCAGGGGAAAGTGGGGGGAAAAGAGAGAAAACAAACTGAGTCAAAGAGCTCTTGTGTGTCTCGTTTAATCTTCGTCAGCCTCAAATGCGCTGCCTCAATAGGCATCAGCTCTGTTAAAGACAACATTTTTACACTGGGTCACGCCACACACCACCGCAGCCCTCCTCCATCCAGCCTCTATTCACGAATAATATGACACAAGCAATTTTTCACCCATGAGTGCCTTCAGGTGTGCTTCACTTCAGCTACTCCAGGAGACGACAAGCAGCCGCCAGCAAACAAGAAGCTTCTGAAACAATAGTAGGCAAGCGGACTTATGAGCTGAGCAAGGAGATGTGATGGTGTACCGACGACTGCCCCACACTAAAGTCGACAAGTTCTGACTGAATGCTTCATTTAGACAGATTCAAATGTCTGCCAGCCTTGGCCATGCCTACATGCCTCACATGGAGGGGTTGATTAGGGGTGGGGGTGGGGGGCTTTGTGGTTCATTGTCATGGCATGCGTCTCGATCAACGAATCGCCCTGATTAAAAAGTAATAAGGCTTATACTATAAATTGGTATGGATGATGGCATGAAGTGGTGTTGATTTTACAAACAGTTAATCTTAATAATGTTTGCTGTACGGATGCTGGAGACGGTTGGCTAGACAGAGCAGGGGGTGGGGGTGGGGGTAGGTTGGCGGGGTAGGAGGGGTTGTGGAGGAGGGCTGCATGTGGCCCTTGGCAGTAAATCTCCAGAATCTGGCTCTCTGGAAGCAGCCAACGAATCCTAATTCAATTAGACTCAGAGATGTCTGGAATATTTGCTGTTTTGCTGCAAAAAAAAAAAAAAAAACAACAAAAAAGAAAAGAAAAAAAAACGGCAACAGCGGTAAATCATATGTCTGGGGGTCTCTTGGCTCGGCATCAGAATGGCAGTCTTTCCACGTAACCGCACTTCCGCCATGCTGTGTGGATCTACGGTGGATCTGTAGCGCACAAAAGCTGTGAGTCAGAAAGACCACACTGAAGAGACCAAAAGAGAAGCTAAGAAGAGGGGAAAATATATGAAAGAGAGAGAGAGAGAGAGAGAGAGACAGAGAGAGAGAGAGAGAGAGAGAGAGAGAGAGAGAGAGAGAGAGAGAGCAAGAGAGAGATTGAGAGAAGGACGAGCGAGCCCACGCACAGACTCTCAACAGTAATATATGCGGCTCCAGCTAATTTCCCATCGCTCTCTGAAGGAAGCCTTACGCAGCTTGCCACTGAACGCTATTTTTAAATTGCACACACATTCTTTTCATTTCCTTGCTGATACACCCACTGGTTACAACACACGGCCACATACACACAAGGGAAAAAAACACAGAAAAAAGAAAAACGACTGTAATACCACTTGGTCCTTCTCGTCCCTGCAATTCTCATTCAAATAGACCTTCGGCACAAGAGCACAATGCTGGTATTTCATCATGCAGAAGATTACTCAAAATAAAGGGGACGGATGCATAAAATGGAAGGTTAGTTAATAATAACGAGCTGGGCTTAGCGTTTTGCACGGCAATTAAATTCTCACCTCGGTTAAGTAATAACAACCCACTTCTAACTGAGTCCCAGAGCACACCTTCATCAACTTTAACCTCCCAAGAGGCCTCTAGTGGTTTATTGACATGTATTTAAAAATCGGTAATGAGCCAATAAAATTACAGGTAGCATCCTGAATGGAAATTGCAAGAGGAATAACCAAACACCTCCCCGACTGACCTTACAATTGTCCTGAAGTTGCGGATATGCACCTGCATCGTTCGGAGATCTCGTTCAGCACTTTGCCAGAAGTCGGCGCATTATGGTCGTGCATTACGTGCAGGTCGCCGAGGCATGGCATCAGAGTGAAAATAATATCTGCGGTGGGGGACTCGCAATTGCCCGGCAACTTGATAAGATCTTGTCCCCACACAGCGCCACACCACATGGGGTTGGGAGGAAAACAAAAAAGAAAAGGAAGAAGAAGAAAGAGGAAAGCAGAAAAGATAGCGGTGAAGCGAGCCTCTCCAGGACAGAGGGGGGAGAATGCCAGGGCCCCTATTGTTACGGCACATATTCCCCATTAATCAGAGGTGTCGCCACCACCTCCGGTGGGTACCTGTAGCCGTGATTTAATGAAATAGTTGAAACTTGTGCCACGGCGCAGGCAGCAGGATTTATTTCTCTGAAGAGAAATCAGAATCAGACAAAACAGCCGGCTGCTGAGGGAGAGACAGTATTCAGCGCCTATGCTCTGCACCAAGCACAGGTCATTTGGACTCGGGGTTCCACGCGCCATTGATCATCCCTTGTCTGCTGCAGCTTGGGAGATGCGCGCGACTGCTGGAGAGGCGAGACCTGGGAGAGGAGTGTGCACGCTCGAGTGTGTGCACTGCACCGTAGCACATTGTGGAAGGTGTGGTGTGTTTTTTTTTTTGTCGCTGTGCATGCAAGGTTTGATAACCCCCCCTCCATGTTAACAAAACAAAGCATTCTTTTGTGCTGTTTTCACATGTTCTGCTGCACTGCAGATATGCTATTGTCTAGGTGCAGTTGAATGTGGAGCAGGAAAACAACATTACTATCTTGCACCTACAAAGGTCTTCTCAAAATAATTTTCTAAAGAGGCTACTGTTCAGCACATAACAGGGTTGACGGTCTTTATGCGAAGGGTTAAATGTGATGTAGGCGGACAAGTGCACAATTTCATTCAAACACATAATCTTGAGTCAACACACCAAATGTTAGAAAGTGTAAAGACAAATTTCTATACTGTTTACAGAACCCCTTCACCCTATTCATGTGGTTAGCGCTCTGAGACAGTGCTTAAGAGGATGGGATTAAGGCCTCCCACCGACACCGAGATGCGCGGATGGCGGTAACATCGCGCATCTCTGCTGTGCTCGTCTCCAACAGTAGCCTGAAAGTGCTGTGGTGAAGAGGCACCAGAGCCCCACCATCACAGTAAACCACTGTGTGCTGACCTCAATCGGTGTGATGCTCGCACTCTCATTTAGCTCTCACCAGCCAGGCAGTGGCAGGAGGCCAAGCCGTCGGGTCGGGGGCTGCAGGTGGAGTTGTGCCGGCAGGGGTCGTGCTGGGGGTCGCAGGGGTCAAAGGGCGTCCCGCAGAGCGGTCCGGTGAAGAACGGGGTGCAGGTGCAGGAGAACTCTCCGGGGACCTCGGACTGGACGCAGCGCGCCCCATTCAGGCAGGGCGCCGAGTCGCACTCGTTTATGTCCACGCCGCAGTCTGACCCGGTCCAGCCGCGAGCACAAATGCACCTGCAACAAACACACACACAGGGAGGGAAAGAGGCTTCTTCAGGGGAGCCAGACATATGTTTGCTTAATAATAGCCTGTGAGATGACTGGTACAAATTCAGTCTGGTACCTCAGGGGGATTTTCAGTGTAACACGTCTCAGGCAGAGGACGCTTAGTCTGATGGTCTGTAACAATTGTCTAGACGTGGCACGTGACGGACACTGCCACAAACAGATGCAATCTGCCATGCATGTTGAATGCAATCACTCAATGTGTCTTCTCCACATGGTTAAGGCAGTAAGGCGACATTCTTTTTAAGTGTCTATAAGGAATGGCTGTAGCTGTATCTGGGTTTCCATGTTAATATGTGGGCAAGGTGCATGGGCGCTCCCATACATTTAACACATGAGACATGCACCTTCACAGCCTACTGTTGTTTTCATTACTTTTGCCACAGTGTTGGCATATAGCTATGTTTCAAGCAATTCACAGCTTCAACAATTAACCACCAACTACAGCATCAGGACTTTTGTAACACCAAAGTCCACTTCTTTTTTTAAATTCTGCTGTGTTTTTGTGATTCTAATTTGCCTTACAAATGTCGTGTCAGTAAACACTGCTAACTGATGGCAGTGCTACCTCAGAAAATCAAATTTCATTTGCTTCGGAGCAAAGAAAAAGAGGAAACAAGACAAAGCAGTAGCAGCTTTTCAAGGGGTAATTGGTTAACTGCCATAATTCTGAGAGAATTGTGAGCTTTGGATCATTACTACATTAAATTCATAGTAAGAGCCACTTATTAACTACAGTACATGACTACTGTTAGTTGTGTTTGGGCATTGGCCCATTAAAAACATATTCTGACTGGTTATAAAAACAGCTTGTCCTTGGGTCATTCGGAGACAGTAAGGTTTTTAAAAAGCACTGTGAATTAATGGCAGGAACAAGACAGTTTTTAATTTGTGTGAGATGGACAGAAAAGTGAATCTCAGGCAAACAGTACAGGCAAAATGTTTAGCAAAACACATAATTGGAGTTCCACAGCACATTGTCGTGACTGCTAAGAGACAAGACATGGTGTATTCTGAGAGTGAGCGAATTGTTTACTCTCCGCAGTTAGCTATTCCCTTTGAAGACATGATTGAGGAAGACTTTAAAAGAAGCAGCTAAAGTATGTGGCACTGGTAACAGAAGAGAGGAAACTAGACTGGCATGAGTTCACAAGACCAGTGGAGTTTAGTTAAAGAAATCTGATGTTAAATCAATTACAAGGATTCAGTAGGGTTTCAGTTTTCTGAGGACGATCACTCAAAGAAGACTACAAGGAGCTGTTGGAGGCTTTTGAAAAACACAACTCATGACGATGGCTGTGGTGTTCACGGATTAGGTGGGGATGTGTGAATTAACCTGGATCACATGAAGAAGCCTGTTGTTGCAAGGTGTTTGTGTACTTATCCCAACCTGGTTACTCCACCTGCCCAAGAACTGCAGATGGAAAAACGCAAGTTGCTGAGTGTGGTAGAAAGCATCTTCTGTCCTTGTCTGAGTAATGCATTTTGGGCATTATCCCTGTAAAAAATGAACTAAGTAAACTAACTTCACCTAAAGCGACCTCTTGACCAAAACTTAACAAACTTAGACCAAAAAATTAAAACTAGAAACGTTCTATAAGCATCCACTGTACATCAAAATAAAATAATATGTTTAAAAGCATTGTTTTAACACTATATGGTTGTAAAACAAGAGGTTCACTGTTGACTGTAATGTACCTTTGTGTTGCCAAATTGAAAATGTCCTTTCCCGCAACAAATGCTTCAAGGGCTGCCCTTTGCTCCAATTTCAAAGACAACTTCCCTTTGAATTCATCCAAAACAGCAGCTACAGCTGCACTGAAATCTTGCCGTTGCTCCACGTTCACCATGTTGACAGTGACTGAGATAGATTTCCGGTTGCTAAACTACAGCGTCATTGCCTTTTTTAGATGCTCGATTCTCATTGCCTGCCATTCCTAGGCAGAATCAGAAATGGTGTAGACAGGCAGCTTGGCCAGACTGACTTGCTCACGAAATGCAAATGCAGCATCACAGGCAGTATGGGCACACCCAGGCTACCTCCTTCCTGCTTCTTCCCTCATTCTAATAACGCCAGCGGAGGTTATGCAATCATCGCCGTTTGTTTGTTCATTTGTTCATTTGTTTGTTCGTTTGTTTGTTAGTTAGCAACATAACTCAAAAAGTTATGGATAGATTTTGATTAAATGTTCAGGGTAGGTCAAAAATGGGCTAACTTAAAAATGATTAGATTTTGGTGGTGATCTGAATTACCATCTGGATCCAGGAGTTTTTTTATAGGATTCTTCACCATTGCCAGATAGCGCCAATTTGAACTGAGCTGCCCTGCCGGAGGTCTGCGCTCTCTGAGTGCTTTTCTAGTTTCGGTTTGTGATCCCAGGGGATTCTCTGACCCTTTACCATTTTAACCTGTTTTTTTATCCAATTTCAACCCTTACCCTAACCTAGGCCCAAACTAAAATCAATGTTTAAGTTAGACAGTGCATCACTTATTCAAGACAATTAAGCTGCTTTCAGACATGAGCTCCGGATAATAAACGTATAATTGCAGCCGTTCATCAAACATAGCTGAGTGTTTATACATGGCGCTTGCAAACAGAGGTAATGAGGAGGGTAGAACTTCATACTACAGAAAAACTCTTACTCTTAAATGAGACTTCAAGTCAAACTCTTAAGTGAGACTTCACGACCTTTACTGTCATTGAACAGTACAACAGCAAAGATTCTAAACAGCAAAGCCACAAAGGTGCAAGATGAAAGTTAAAAGTGTCAAAAGTACAACAAGAGCAAGAAAAAAGGGAGTATGTACAAATTAATAATAAATAATAAGTGGTGAATGGGCTATGTATAGATTAGTACAGTAGTAATACCACTGTACTGTGAGGTGGGTATTGCACACATGCTGTGGGCACAGCAGTGGCGTGACGATGATGATAAAAAAAAAAGCAATCATTTTCTGTTGCTTAAAATAATCATTCTTTGTTGTAATAGCTGGAAAATCTCCATTTTTCACTGCATGTCTGAAAGTGGCTTTAGATGCACATACAGAAGGTGAATATTGAGGTGTATGTGTTTCTGTCTGTGGTGGAGCTGTGCCCTACCCCGTCTTAAGTAAAGATCACAGCTGGCCCGCATGACAATAAAGTGTAGTGGACTTAACTGAATGAAACTTTGACAAAGAAATGGCACTTAAAATTCAGCTTGAATGTGCAAGAAAGCTAGTTAGGCATGATATTAGTGTATGACTGTGGGCATGTGCCAGTGAATTGCTTGGCCAATGTGGAAAGCCCCCAACAAATAGCATATCAAATCTTTTTCCTGGCTGTATGAAGAAAACACTCTTTCAAAGAGAGTTTGAGGAAAAATTAATCTAATGCAGAACGTGTTTGAATGAGTTAAGATGTCCTAGATATTCAAGATATCCTATGGTTGTTCTTTTCCATTTGACAGACTTTCGTATGCAAAGACATAAACACGTCAACATAAAATTTGGATATACTGTACATATATGTCAACAGAAATAATCTCTTTCAAATGCAATTTGGTGCAGGACTCATAACAATCCAACAATATCTAGATGAGAAAACAGATGTTCCTCTAGCTCACAAATACTTCCCAGTGCCAAAGAACAACAGATGGGTAGTGGATGATTTCATCCATCTTAATGATCTTATTTATTTTATTTTTTTTAAGTTCTCTGTTGGTACAGTCGTCCCAAGAGGACTCAGAGCTTTCGTTTCCAATGCTGATTGAGCCTGCTGAGGTACTTTTCAGTAACTTGGTGCTATTCATCCAAAAACAAACACACAAACAAACAAACAAACACAGAAACGCCACCTCTTTTCCCTCCCAAAAAACTCAAATCTTGCTGACGCAGGGCATCCTGTCAGAGGGGGAGTACGCCAAGCCAAAAACCAACCTGGCGAATGAATGGACCACGGCTCTGCTTGGCTTAAGCACTTTAAAGCGACTCTTTCTGCCTGAGCTGAGTCATTGTGAAATGCCTTGTGCTCGTGAGGCGGATTTATAAACAGTTCAGGGGATTAACAGGTTAATTGCACCATTGGACTGGGGAGCATTAAATTCTAGACAGCTGAATCTAGGACACTGGAGGTTAAAGCACTGAGCTGGGATTATGCTGCAAGAGTGTATGCAAGAGCACAAGTGTGTGTGCGTGTGTGTGTGTGTGTGTGTGTGTGTGTGTGTGTGTGTGTGTGTGTGTGTGTGTGTGTGTGTGTGTGTGTGTGTGCGTGCTTTAGGAAACTCTGCTCCACATGGTGGCAGTGAGCCCACAGCCAAAGCAGCGACTGTGCCGTGGACACCTCTCCCTCTTCCCCCTCTCCCTCTTCCCCCTCTCCCATCCCCCCATCGTTCATATCACCTAAAGCAAGACCCCTGTCCTTCGCTCCAAAAGGGTCAAATTTAGCCAGCATTGTCTGCTGGCGGCCACAACACATAGCATGGGCAAATCTGTAAATTTGATACACTGCAGTGGGACCAGTGAGCCCATAATCTAAATATTTTGTGTCTCGACACACCTGATAAAAAAAAAAAAAAAAAAAAAAAAAAAAAAACACTTTTATACCAGTGTATTAGTATGGAGGTCAAGGTCTGGTAATAAAAAGCACTTGCACAGGACATGATGTTACAATATACAACAGATGGATGCACTGGCTATGCAGATGCTCTCATTGGTGGAGAGATTAGTAACAATGGCAAACTAGCTTTACACTGCAGGATAGCAGCAGTGATATAGTACAACAATACATACAATTACAATCATAATGCACTATAGCAATTTAAAGTAGTATATTCAGTGGAATAGGTTTCTTTGTACTGAATGTATCTGTTAGCCCAGCTTTAAACCTGCTTGTACAGTACTTTTGACACACCAAGAATAGATTGTGAACTCAATGACCAAACCACTTTGAGGTGCACGTGGATGCAATTTGACCACAATGAGAACAAGTGTAAATGCCACAGTCCACATATAGTACAACATTTTTTCTTTGTTGTTAACGTTTGGTTTTGAGGGAGGTAGTGTGTGGTGTAGGCTAGGCACAGTAATTTAATCTCAATTTGATCTTAAAGTGGATACATCAATACCAGTGGTATATCAATACCAGGTGTGAATGTTATCAGCTGAAAATCTTTTCTGAATACTACCAAGATATAGAACAAGTTTAAATGCCTAATGTAGACTGGCTCTGTTTTTTTCTTCATCCTTCATGAAGAAATGTTTCTGTCCTGACATTACTATTGCACAGTACTGAAATGCTAATGTGTGTTTTTCTCATATGAAGTGCTATGGTTAGTTAGCATCAAACTCTGTGTTGATAAAAACCTGTGAAAGTTTGCTCAAGGGCTGCCTGAAGGTGAATACAGCTATAATTTATGTGTAAAATCAATATATACAGTAAACAGCAAGGGTTTTCATCAGAGAATATATTTGATATGTATCTGATAATGACATCCGACAGGTCCATATAAAGTATTTGCCTTTCACTTATGCCAGTCAGTGCCAGAGTACTAGATAGTGAAAGCAGGTAAGACAGAATAATGTCGGTATGCCAATACCAGCAAAAAACAGTTCAACAGCAATGCCGTAGGCATTCCAAATTTGGGGGATCTTGGCTGTAATAATGGGATATTGCTCTCCTGCCAGTGTCAAACTAGCAGAACACATTTAACCTGAGCATTAGCGGCTGTTACCGTCCCATTACTGCTGCCAATTTACAGGCCTAAATCGCTCTCTCTTTCTCTCTCTCTCTCTATCACTCTCTCTCCTTTCTTTTTCTGTGATGCCTTGTGTGTGTGTGTATATGTGTGTATGTGTGTGTGTGTGTGTGTGTGTGTCTGTGTGTGTGTGTGTGTGGGAAGGTGTGTGTGCACCTGTCAGAGTAGAGGTAGCAGCATTTTGCTCCCGTGAGTCACGGGCCCCTGAGAACCTTTCCCTGCTGCGAGCCATTGATTGATCCATTTGTTTTACCTGCCAGCTGCAAGTCATTATGGCCACGGTGTGGTGTGTGGGGGTGCATACGATAGCCATTATGGCCACGGTGTGGTGTGTGGGGGTGCATACGATAGCCATTATGGCCACGGTGTGGTGTGTGGGGGTGCATACCGGAGCACGGGTGATGACGCCCTTTTGCCACCGTCCCGCAGTGACATGACGACAAGAGCACCAGAAGAAGGTCATGGAGACCATCAAATCTGACCCCCATTTTCCCCTGTCCACACACACACACACACACACACATACACATATATAGACCCCAGTCCATCACACACCCACCACCTCACCTGTAACGATTGAAGAGTTGTGTGCAGCACACACACACACACACACATAGACATACACCCTCACCTGCAGCAGTTTAAGAGATCTCTGCAACAGCACAGACTGCACACAGACACACAGAGAAAAAGAGAGAGACAGACAAAGACAAACAGAGAAGAGAGACAGAGAGATAGAGACTACCTCACTTGTAGAAGTTAAAGAGAGACAGAGAAAGAGAAAGAGAGACAGAGAGATAGAGACTACCTCACTTGTAGAAGTTGAAGAGGTTTAGGCAGTGCACACACACGTGCGCGCACACACACACACGTGCGCACACACACGCGCGCGCGCACGCACACACACGCGCACACACTCATACCCGCACACACACATACCCGGACCTCACCTGTAGCTGTTGAAAAGGTCTATGCAGGTGGCGTTGTTTCTGCAAGGCTGTGACACACACTCGTCCACCTCCTCCTGGCAATAGTCCCCTCCCCAGCCTGGGGCACACACACACTGGTAGCCCTGCACATGCAGACAGAAAACAGAGCCATCACTAATAATAATAATAATAATAATAATAATAATAATAATAATAATCACTACACTGCCCTGTGAAGACAAAGTGCAGGAACTACTGTACACAAACACTGAAACTGAAAAAATGCCTTCCTTTAAGTTGTTAAACTGCCTTATGAAACATGTTGCAGGTATAATAGTGATGATGCTTTTATGTACATTTATATTAGGAAGAAGCAAGAGATTTAGTCACAAGACAAAGTAGGTGTTATAAAGTCAATTTGCAGTCTAAACTGTGTAGTTGCTGCTTTTTGGTTTTGTAGACCACTGTACATTTGGGCAAGCTCCACATGACCCTGTAACATTTAAATAAAATGCGACATTTGTTATTTTACGGTAATCGTTTAAACAAATGTTAGAGATTCTTTTTGTACCCCTGTGATAATTATTTTTACCTGACAAAAGACCCTGAACAAAAAAAAACATCTCCATTAAGAGCAGAGGACACCTGAAGATTGCACCAAAACATTTTCTACTTGGCTTCGGTGAACTTACAGAGAACAATGTTCAAGAGCGATGTTACAGCACTTCTATCGGTGGAGAGGAACTGAGCGAAAAAAGGATTTAGCATAAAAATTCATCCCCCTCTACGAATGTTATGTTACTTCCACCCACATCCTGCCGTACCTTTTTATCTTTGCTTCTCTTTAACACATCCACCAGATGCTCTGTCATGCAGCATTATTATGCAGACTCTCTTCCACAACCACCCACCTTGTGTCAAAACATTCAAGATGTGAGTTTAGAGACGTAGACGTCTCTGACCATGTTGCTAGGCAGATTTTTTTTTCTTCATCACACCAGAGCGTAATATGCAGGGGCACTTGGCTTTGAGCTGTGTGTCATGGCACAGAGTCAAACATGGCAACGCTAATATCTTGGCGCCTGCAGCATCTTGTTAGGTTTCATTTTAACCTACACACACACACACACACACACACACACACACACACACAACCCCCCCCGACAAAAAACAAACCTAGTATCTAGTTTGGCTTCCTGAATCCTTTTTAAGTTTGCAAGTTCAGAATCACAAATTCTTCGCATAACGCTTGACATAGTGTGGAGCAATACTCTGCTCAACTGATGTGAATCACCAAATATATCTGAACCACTCTTTATGCAAACAATATGTAAATAATATGGAACTGGCTGTACATTCTAGTCCATTTCCCTTTTGAATTATGTTCTTCCCCATTTAATACTCAGAGAGCATGTCAGAAAATGAACTACTTCTTTCAAAAGTTGTGACACAGACTTTCCTGAATGTTATAATGTTTATGAAGGCCATTAGTCAAAAAGCTGACCAAACTAGCTCCTAAAAGGTGCTATCAGCAATTGTAAGTATTTTGTAAACACATACCACTTTCCACACCATTCAGCTAATATCTCCTCTTCTTTGCTATCTCTTAATCCCCTTAGTATGCTGTAGAAAAATCCTGGTCTTCAACAGCAGTTCAGATCTGTGAACAATGTGGGAGCAGTCTGTCGCTTTAAAGCAATACTGAGTAGTTTTCGTCCTCGGTCGCCCTACAGCTCTATCTTTGATACAGAACAACAAAGAAACGATCCTCTCCTCCAAAATTATGGGCGGTTATAGCCCATTGAAGGCGGCAAAGCCAATTCAGATGTGCCTTTCACCCTGTTACAAGTTAATAAATTGATTTTGGAAACATTATTGTAAGTTTGAAAAAACGACTTAGTGTTGCTTTAAGAAGTAAGTGGAGTTTCCTAGAGAGCACTGAGAGTAGGGGTAGAGCTACCTCTCTTGCATGTTTCATGTGGTCCATGGTTCAAATATAAAAGGAGTTGTGTTGGACAAAACCATCCGCTAAAAAAATTAAACATAACATACATAAACAAAAATGGGTCTGCATTTCTGAAAGCACCTTTCACGCCATTGGACACATCTGACAAAACAGCTTCATCACGGCTAGAATTACAATATTTTTGAAATAGCAAGCATCAGCACTGCCAAAAAGTATTTCTGTAAGTCTTGAATAAGGCAAAAAGGGAGACTGGGCATCATGTATCATTTTTAACTTTGGAATGTGACCGTGCAGAGTTTCTCTCCCTCTCACTCTCTCTCTGTCTCTCTTTCTTTCTCTCTCTCTCTCTCTCTCTCTCTCTCTCTCTCTCTCCAGCACTTCTCCTCCACAAAAAGACTGTGGCAAGGCCGGGTGTCCTCCAGTTTGTCATTAAAATCTTCATTATGATAATTAATCATGGAGGATGAGATGAATGGTTTGTTGTCTATTAGTTTCCATGGCTCAGGTTTTAATTTAACTTTCCCTTTGCATACAAATTGAAGCGGGGGTCGCGCGGTCAAGGGGTGTTCAGGATTCTTCATCATGAACACGCCGTCTAAAAGGTCCCGACTGCAGCAGCACAGCCCGAGCGCATGCTAATCTCTGCCTCGTACACTGACGGGGGGGGAGCTGTTAAACTTTGTCTGATATAATTTGTACACTGCGGGCCTTATTCATGCGCGGGGAAAAGTAATGCAGACATCGTCTGATAAATGAGATGCCTCCTGGAGGCAGCAATTGTTCACCCCTGGCTATGGAGAGCATAATCTCATTTCGGCTGCTAAATCATCTGCAGGGACCACACGGCTCCCCTGGTAGACTGCAGCTCTGTGGGGGTATTTCTGAATTAAAGGAATGGAGGGGGGGGGGCAGTTGTAAACAAGATATGTACTGGCTACGGGCCTTCTGTGGAGTTGCAAAGATAGCTGTTGGAGCAAACTCCAACCACTTTAGGTGCGACGGAAATACCAGAGATAAGACCTCATATAGAGGTATTCACGGCAAACAGTAGCTGTTTTTTTTCTGTTTCTGTTTCAGACTACAAGAATCTGTTAAGTCAACATATCACACCATTCTAAAATAGATGCTGGCAGTCTAAGTGTTAGACAGACCAAATTATCCTGCAAGGTATGCAGCAAACCTGCTAAGTGAATACAGTGCTATCCATATGGAATGTATAACCTTGGCAGAGGTCATGTTTTTGGTGTGATTTCTCTGTTTTGCTTTTTTAAAAACAGGCATTGCAGAAAAACTGCAGGTTGGAATGTCATGATACTTGGTGGAAAGGTGTGGAATAGGTCGAGGGAGAAGCCATTATATTTTGGAGAAGGTCTAACTGAATGGCTTTACACAACAAATTCATTTTAAGGCCAGACACGGAGCGTCAGATGCATGTAATGGAATCTAGCATGCTGATATTTCCAACAGTTGCTACAGGAAGAAAAGTGTTGTTTTAAACCCACGGTATTAGTAACTTGAGCCCAAACGATCAAAAACAGCAAATACGTACATCTGAATATGTATATACGTACAAATATATGTGCTTGACATGCAGGTTTTAGAACAGTTTTCTAAACCTATGTGGTCCGACATTTCCTGTGGGTTTGATCCAGTAATTTTTTTGTTTTTTTTTGTTTTTTGTTATTGCATTGTGCAGACGTGTCCGGTGGGTGCTGGCCTTAAGAACCATTAGGAAATATTGTTTTGGTCTTAGTGGAGGTCGGCTCCGAGTGTAATTCTAATTTTTTAAATGTTTCTTTATATCAATTCGGAAAGAGAGAGTCTGCTTCATGTATAATCTATGACCATAGATGTAGGTGTATAATGTCATGCATTAGTTGGGGTTTTTGCTTCCCCTAACCCCCCAACACACCCCACCCCCAATCCTCTCACCACACACACCAGACCATACTACACCACACACCCCATGAGTCCATTCATTGAAATATGACATTTGCACAATGCATGCCATGCTAAGCGGGCAGGCTTAGGGTGAAATACATTAGACACTTTCACCACCAGTCGTCTTGCTGGCTCATAATGGGAAATAAAAAACACTGATGCCATGTATGAATATTATTCATACAGATGAAAACATGTACAAGAGGTACAGTAAAGCATGAAATAGGAAGTGCTTTGACTCATGTTATTAGGCTAAGAGTGCATTATGTGGGGAGCCATACAAAAACATAGTTGATACAAATGTGACTGGCAATGTATGAACACATCAGAGCACCATCTTTCCCATTGCTAAGGTTAAGCACACCACTTACTACTCACCACTTAGACTATGTACTTCTATAGCTTTGGTATTAATACTGTATAGGTTATTGCTAGTCTCCATCACTACTGCAAATCAAAAGTATTTATGGTGATGGAAAAACAAATTAGCAGTGATTTCTGTGTGGCAGCTAGCGCAGGGCGATTAGCGCGACTTTGCCATGGCTGTTGCTGTGGCTTAGTTCTTTTTGCTAAGATTGTCGTCTGGAAAACCCAAATTGTCAAGAGGGACTGCAGGGCCCTTTCTGAGGGGCCTCCAATCAGCAATCAGTAGGGGTGGCTAAGTGCAGTGACGTGGAAGTGAAGAGCTTGTTTGAAATTGGTTACACCAATGGTGGCAGTGCTATAGCTTGACAAAGCAATACAAGCGCTAACAGCCACACTTACAAACATCCAAAAACGAATGACAGCAATGGGTAAATGTATCTATCAAGTGCAAAGATGTGTCCTTTTTACCTACAAGTTTTTTTTTTCTTTGGGTGTGGGTGGGTGGGGGGCACTTAAT
Source organism: Coilia nasus (assembly GCA_027475355.1). Taxonomy (NCBI): domain Eukaryota; kingdom Metazoa; phylum Chordata; class Actinopteri; order Clupeiformes; family Engraulidae; genus Coilia; species Coilia nasus. The sequence goes on along the minus strand of CM050204.1, from coordinate 7,418,125 downwards.
ATAGAAGTTTAGCAAAGCAGGATGCATAGCAGTCCTCTAGTAGCCAATGCCTGTTGGCCAGTTCAGTGGTTTCCACATTAACCCCAGGTCCACTTCCATTAGGATTTGCTTTCCCTAATGCAGAGACAGAACACAGAAAGCACTTGAGGGATAACAGTTCATGTTAAAGTATGGAGGATCAATCAGGTAATCAGGAGAGGTAGAATACTACAGAGGCGATGGTACCATTAGTGTCCCTCTCCTCTCCCCCCCTCTCTCTCTCTCTCTCTCCGTCTATTTTCATGCTGTCATGTGGGTCTGTGTGGGCAGCCGTGTGACAGAATCAGATTTGTCATGCAGAGAGAGAAAGGTCAATCTAATTCCCAGACTGTATGAAACTGATGTAATAACACAGTGTCTTAAGCGCTACCTCTGTGTGTGTGCCTGTGTGTTTGTGTGTGTGTGCATGTGTGTGTCTTTGTGTGTGTATATATTTGTGTGTGTGTGTGTGTGTGTGTGCATGAGTGTGCTTTCGCATGTGTGTGTGCATGCGTGCGTGTGTGTATGTGTGCATGTGTGTGTATGTATCTGTGTGTGTGTGTGTGTGTGTGTGTGTGTGTGTGTGTGTGTGTGTGTGTGTGTGTGTTGTGGCCCATAAAGCCATTTCGTGCGGATCTCCATAAAGGAGTCATTGGGCATCAGTACAACATTAGGCTGGCCATTTACAAGTCAGACAAGTCGTTTTAAACTGAGTGGTTCCGCGCCGACGTGGATACAACATTGCTCGGCCTAAACTTATTTGAGTGTTTAACCACCGTGTGACAGCACAGAGCTTGTTTAAACATTTATGAAAACGTCACAGCGCCACGTCACTGGGTACCAATGCTTTATGCTAAACCAGTGTTCAAGGGCATGATCTGGCCCACTGCATATGTCAGGGTTCTCAATGCTACAACACTGCACTGTAGGAGCACATCTGCTAATGTCTTGTTCAAACGCCAAACAAATTCATGATGTGGTAACTATGGCTGGATCAAAGTTAGATTGCATTTTATACAAGACCACACTGAATGGACCGCAGCTGTGGCCTAATGGTGTTGATCTTGTGATTTGAGGGTCACAGGTTCTATTCCTGTACCAGTAGCAGAGATATGGGTGAGGGAGTAAAGAAACGCCCCACTGCATGTCAGGCATGTCAGTGCTACAACACTGCAACCTTAGGAACACTGCTAACGTCTTGTTCAAATGCAAACCATCTTCTGATGTGGTAACAATGAATAAATCAAAGTGAGGCTGCATTCACCACGCCACCAAGACCATACTGAATCAAGAGTGAGGCTGCTAAAGCTTCAATTAAAAGCCCTCCGCCTTACAGTACTGACACTGCTTTTCCGAGTGAAATGCAACTAATATCCAAAAACAAAATTCACTGCTCTTCTGACGCCCCCTGAAACCTGGAGCAACGCTTTTGAATTATTCAGAGGAAATGAAAGACAAACAGTTTCCTCACACCCACCGGTTTGTTGCGGAGAGAATGCGCATGAATTCTAACATCTTGTTTATAATTTACAGAGAGGGGATGCCCTGTGTTCACAACAGGCGGGAAAAGCTGAGAGTGAACAAAAGAAAATAGAGAATAGAGAATAGAAAATAGAGGAGAGATATAAGATATAAGAGCTGGCTGTGAATATAAAACTCAGAAAGAAAAAAAGGAGCTTAGACTTGGGGAGACCAAGAATATCCACACAGGGAAGGAAGTAAACTCATATTTAGCGCTATGTCATGGCAGCCTCATTTCTGTGGTGATATGTGTGCCTCTTACAAAGACATGTAATAAAACACAGAGCAGAGCGTCGGTCTGTTTCTCTCTGGCTTTCTCAGGAAGAAAAGAAAGCAAGTCTTGGTCAATAGTGGATAATTAATTGCGCTCTGTTCATGAGTTGCCAGCAGCTGGCTGGGAGGAACTTTTGATGTGCTGCCTGTTACACGCTTCTGCATTTCATCTGCACTGTGCCATCGCCGTGGCGACCACCGGAGTCCTTACCATGTGAAGGTCCACACACGTTGCGTTGTTCGCACACATGTTGCTGACGCAGTCGTCGATGTCCTGCTCACATCTGACGCCTGCGTAGCCAGGGTTGCAGAGGCAGTAGAAGCCATCAACCACTGCGGAAAAAAAAAAAACAGCAAACAGTTATTTATACAAACGAGACAGCTACACTTAAACATGTGCACTATGAAATGAGGAAAAAGGCTCAATCCTAATCCTCCTGTCTGTGTTATTGATGTCTTTATGTAAAGTGTTCTTATCCCATTTTATCAAAAGAACTGAGAAGGCTGCTAGAAGGATGAGGACCATTGCAAACCCACGAGACATATAATCCTTTAAAGACTCAAATCGGGGGAAGCAATAAACATGGACAAATTGCATGGACTCACAGGCTATTCTGGCGAATAGGAGGAATTACACACAAGCGGGCATACAGTGGATGGAAGACCTTTGTGCAAATACAGATCAATCCGCAGTCTTGTGAGTGAGACCATTACAAAGAAGAAGAGTGAAAGGCGCCTTCGCATGCTCTTTTACCCTTCAAGAGCCTATTATATCCTCCTCAGCTTCACCACCTTGTGTCTGTTGTTCTGGCACTGACTCTCCCTCTCCATCGGCAAAGACTTATTCATGGCCAGCTCTTCAGGGATGTATTGCGCATCAGGTAGAAGGACACAAAAAAGCCAGCTCAATACCAGTTCTTTTTTTCGTGTTATCTTTCTTTTTTTCTTTCTTGCCATCTTTCTTGCTTCCATTTTTTTCTGTCTTTCTTTTTTCTTTCTTTCTTTCTTTCTTTCTTTCTTTCTTTGAAATGCTACATAAGTGGAAACCTGTAAGACACATCAGAATTTTTCAGGGCAAAAGAAAAAAAAAAAACTCCGCTCATTGTTCTTCCTAATAAATAATGACGTTCAATAGAAATGCATTTCCCCCTCCTTTCCTTCTTCTTGTCCCTTGGACACAACAGCAGTACACAGTCAGCCCTGTGACAGTGGTAATTGCAGTTCTTACAGCAGAGTGAATTTATTACAGCCCAAGTGCGGGTCCCAGGATTCTTCATTATCCTTAAGATTTACCACGTAATCTATGCTGTCACTCTGTCTGTGCACGCGTATCCACTATTACTCTCATTAAATGCTCTAGGTCCTGGGTGGCAGAGGCATTAGTCTTCTCCGGGCTGTGCGCTGAGGGGGGCAGATGCCTCGCCTCGTCATATCCACCCCCCACCCCGGCATCCCCCCCTGCGCTTGCTGCCCAGCGCCGAGGCCGCCATCCCCAGGATGCCCCCAGCCAGATCTGGGGAAGGAGGATCTGATGGGAGGGGAGGGGAGGGGAGGGGTCGAGGAGGGAGGCTATGCTCTCCTAGTGGGGAAAGACAGTGGGAGGGAGGTAAGATAGAGATATATGTACATAAATAGACAGAGAGAAAGACAAAGACATGGAGAGAGAGAGAGAGAGAGAGAGAGAGAGAGAGAGAGAGAGAGAGAGAGAGAGAGAGAGAGAGAGAGAGAGATGTGGATGGCACAGGTAGGAAAGCTTAATAAATATGACTAATACTGTGATTGTTGAATCTCTTTTTCTAATTGTTATTACGTTGTATTTTATATATATTATACTATACAAACAGAAAGCCTGTCAGTGCCATGTGACATTCCTAGCATTGCTTACTGGTGCACTAGACAATTAAAAGGCAGTATGCAGTTGACATGGAAACATGATTGATGAAAGTCCTCTTGGAGGCATGCTTTGAGTTTTCTCTATGTGCAGGAATAATACAACAAGTCCATACAATAATAAGCTACACTCCAAGTCCCTCCTCCTTGTTGTGTTGGGTTGCATGTGTCGGTATTTGGGCAGCTGGCATTTAATTCATAACAGTATGCTAGTGCTCATATTAGCATATGTCCATGTGGACAGATCTGGTTAGCTATGTGTACATATCTCTTTTATGGAGGGGATAAATTCAGTATTGCTTTATTGGTGCGCTAGAAATTTTTAGTAATTATTCATGGCAGGAATATGGACCAGTTAAAGTTGAAAGGCTGCAAACTGTAATGCTGTTATACTGCTCAGATGCTCTCAACGTGTGTGACAGGTAATCTTCAGGGATTCAAACGACACCGATATATGATATTTATGGCCACACAATAAACTCTGGCAACACCCCGGGAAGCCACATCACACCATGTTTTTGATGACACAAACCATAGGTCTTTTTTGCGGAGTATTTTCAAAGTGGACCACTACAGAAAGATTTGACTCAATTATTTACCACTTGGTTACGTGTAATCTTTAAACGACATCATTTATTTGATCTACGAGTTGCTTAATGATTTATGCTGGAGATGGAATACATAGGGAAAAAAAGCTTATTGGATTGCCAGGAGAAGAGGGACAACATCCTGCCTTGGGCTTTGATGGTATTACCACCGTCATTCATCATCCATTATTTAAATTACATTGGCGCATTGATGCTTAATTGATCCCCTCTTGTGGTTTGAATGAGATGCTCATCAAGAGTAACCCAACCTCTCCTTCCAGCTAGCATGCCCTGGTTCCTCTTCAGACAGCATAATTCCAGTCTCATGAAACTCCTTATTAGCCATCGCCACCGTGACCTCCAGGAACACAAGGCTGTCAGAAACGCAAAGTGAGTCAGAGCGGTTCTGACACTAGCTAGCCACAGATGCCGCCGGCGCCACTGCACGGCACGGCCCATATCCCTCGGGCACACCGCTGTGTGTGTACTGTATGTGTGTGTGTATGTTTGTGTATGTGTGTGTGTTTTTGGCAGAGAGCTTTGCACCCTCACCGTCGTAGCAGAAGCCGTGCAGGCAGGGGTTGGATCTGCACTCGTCCACGTTGATCTCGCAGCGCGGCCCGGCGAAGCCCCTCTGGCACAGGCAGCGGAAGCCCAGGGGGAAGCGCTCGGGGTCGGGCGCCGCCACGCACTCGGCGCCGTTCTCACACGGGTTGCTGGCCTCGCAGGGCAAGAACTCGCAGTTCAGCCCTGACAATGCAGCAGGGAACACAGGAGAGAGAGAAGAAGTAGAGGAGAAAAAAAGGAGAAAAAAGGGAGAGAAAGGGAGGGAAAGACAAAAAAAAAAAAAACATCAGATGTACTGAGAGACTTTCCTCACAGGGGCTGCCTGCATGGCAGCCATACACACAGCTAGTTCAGTCCACATGCAATTAGGCTATTGGTTTATTGGCACTATATTTGGAATGGCTCCCTGCTGATGCAAAGAAGCTGGAAGTAGCAGATAAGGATGAAGACATGCCGTGCGTTACAATAATGACAGGAAGAAGACAACACGCGTCTATGAAAGCATGCAGAGTAGCACAGAAATAAATAAACAGAAGGGAAAATTAGGGTGTTTGCAATCCAGCCTCACATCTGATTTGTGTCTGTTCATTTTACCTCCATCATTCCTGCCTCTGTCATTTTCTTTCAGGTCAACGCTGAAAGCACCTGTTTCCATTGATCCACCAATTATCAAACCTCTGACCTAGACAACAATGGCACTGTGGAGTGCACTGAGGCGAGCCCAGGGCTATTGTGAGCCGTGCTAGAAGAGGTCGTATTGGATCTGAGTGAATCCCACGCACAAGATGAAGCCATGACACCATGCTAAAGCCACACAAAAGGCAGCTGCACCTGCTCTCTCTCACTCATGCTCCTAGCCATCATTTTCACCGAAAATGAAAAACACAGAAAGGAAAGAAAAATCATCTGGAGTTTCTTTTTTAAAATGTGCAGACTGTGTGTTTGCCTTGAAACGACCCTGGCATTTTTGCAATGGCCTTGTGGCGTACATCTGTGCCTTGTAGATGACTGGTGCTTTTAGTGCATGTGTTTGTGACACACATCAAAATGACTTGCTCCATTTACGCTCCGGATGGTTTAAACTGCACAACATGAAAGACTTCTTCCCATGGCTGATGAGCAGTCTAATGCAATTTGTAATATGGAAATAATGTACACCCTTTCATCCTATGTATGTGCCCTTCTGAGCATCAGTGTATAATTTTCTATTTTGAACAAAGGGTATAAGCAAATGTATCTTCTAGCTGGTTGGGGATGGGGGGAGTTGTGCAAGAAGCAGAGAGGCAAACAGCTGCAAAGCACAGTAATAATGTGAAAAAAAGCTTTCCCCCTCCACCTGGCATTGAAAAGCCTGGAAACCCATTGGAATGCAACACGGCATGTGCAAAAGTCACTTCGCTAGGTTTTCAACAAAGGTAGGGAGTGAGAAGTTTTAACAGGCAGAGGAAAAAGACATTCTCAGAAAACACCTTTACCAGGAGAATGCAGTGAGGACAAAGTGCATGCACTGACTGAAATTGTTAAAAGCTAGCAAAACCATTAGGTTACCTACCTCTGATAATTTCTGCAGAACACAAAAAGACATGACATTCAAAAAATTACTAGGTGCAGACTGGCAACATATTTGAAGCACAAACAAGTCAATTAAATCTGTGACGGGTCTCCATCATCAGACACCTGTACTTTTTTTTTTTTTTTTTAAGCCTAGGAGAAGGCTAAGTTCAACGCTGATAGTCTGGCTGGTCTCTATCCAAGCATCTAGAGGCCTTTGATTTGGTCCTAAAAGGGGCTACTAAAAATACTTTTAAGCTTGGCAGGTTTACAATCGCACAGCAGCGACTGACTCACATTGCCTTGTAAAAGTGACAGTGACTATCCCCAGAAATTCTATCTGTAGTTTATTTTTTTCGGTCATGTCTTTAAGCCACAAAAAATGAAAAGAAAAGAAAATGCCACATGGTAATGGAACCCCACCCCCCTAAAGAGGCAACCCCGAGCAGTGTCGTAAATCTCCGGAGAGGTGTCTCGTGTCACTGCCCAGTGTCACCCAGCCCTGTTCTCTCTGCCGCTTACTTTTTAATTCAGCGAATGGGCAGAGCAGGAGAAGCGCGCTTAAATCATAGTTCATTCTAACTGACTGAAAGTAGTTTTGTCCAATAAAACATCACATAAATTCTGTGCAACAAAACAATAGAAAAATATTGATGCTGTGTCTATTTCTTGATGTCATATTGATGGCCTGTCGGCTTGAGTAATGGCATACACAGAGTTTTCTATATTGCTTGTAGCCTGTGAGCTACACAGATCTGTTATATACACACTCTTTATATATACAGCGTCGTTCAACACCGCCACCTCCCTCTTCGGTTCGACTTTCTCCGTGTAACCTTTCAAGCTGGGTATCACTTGTAACAATAAAGCTTAAACACATTTATGGTCCATCCCCCAGTATGCTCACACATGCTGGTTTATTTCCCGTCACTCACAACATTTATACAGTGTGGCTATATGAGCACATATGACACAACTCGCCACTGTTTCACTGATTCTTGGGCTGGCGAGATTTGTTTTTGACCAAGCACTGACATACTCTACTCTTTGACCAGTTAAGGATAAAAAATAACACAGGTGAGTTAATGGCCGAGTGGTGTGCCTCCAAGGTCAGTGTTTCATTTTGTTTAAGGGTTATGTCCAAACTACTCATAAGTAAGTGGGCCTCAGTAAAATATTAGTGTACTAGCTTTAGTCATCAGAAATACTAATAGCTATACTAATAGTCTCACAGGATCCAATGTAGTAAGTTGTAGCCTGAGGTCATTTCTTCACCAATACATGTTGGCACCATGCAAGTTTTAAAGTGATACCTTTTACGTAACAAAATATCTCAAAAAGAACTATCATAAGACTCATCCTTGTCCAAGAAAACTGCACTCAGTGGTTATGAAAGTGTATTGTTATTTCCTTAAACTATTACATAAAACTAAACAGTCCTGACATACACTGCTTTATAGTGCTTAATAGTATTAATAGTGCTTTATAGTGCTTAATAGCAACTATTATAGTCTAGTCACCTGCCAAGTCACCTGCCATCTTTGTATGATTATGCAAACAGTAACTAAATCATTTTTGTCCAAATCAACTTGTTACTCCATACCAAACGTTCCCTTGACAATCTCAGCTTGAGTTTTGTTTTCATGAAGGGATTTTGTTTTTGTGGCTAACAAATTCAAGATATACACACCAGGTCACCGTAGTCATGGGCTTCCTCTCCACAGCCACGTTTGCCTAATGAGTGAGCTGGTAAAATGTTTCTTTTTCTGACCTTTCCAATCAATCCCACTAATGATGGCAATCAGTATGAGTGCTGTTTTACAATGCACCTGATTTAAATCGCCCCTGTTTCATGAATTATTATTTATTTAAAGAGTATCCTTGTGTCCCCCTAAACATGCCCTTCATCCGTTCAGTTCTTTTTTTTTAACCCCCTCTCGTTTTTTTCACGTGTGCTAGAATCCTCGAACAACAGAATTTGATTGCTTTCTTTTTTCCTCGGTCACCGGCACATGTGCGACAGATCGCTTTGTCTCTGGCACTTGTGCATAAAATAAAGACGTCGGCGTGTCGCGGGGCTGGCAGAATGGGTTCGGACAGGTGAGAGGAATGCTTTCTGAAGTTAATTAACTTTGCTTTTCGCTTCCACTCCCTCACTGTTCATTACCTTTAAATGGAGCCACACACTGGCAGGAGTAATTACCAGGCTGGTCAATGCAAGTGGCTCCGTTCTTGCAGGGGGACGAGGCACACTCATCAATGTCCAGCTCGCATTCTGAGCCTATGGAGCAAGAAAAACAAACACATAAATTGCAGCACAAATAAATAATTAGCAGAGAGCAACTCACATGGTTGGTGTTAAATGACCCTTTGAGCAAATTAAAAGTAATAGCTATAATGATCGTCGCATGGTGTGATGCCAGTGGTGGGAATTCGCCAAGTTGTAAAAGCTGTTTAAAACGGCTGGAAGTAATTTCTTCAATACATGAGCTAAAGATTTGAGACCACCTCAGAGCAATCACTGAAACAGATGCTTTGGGTGTCTCTTGGATTCTGATTGTCCACTTTAATCAAGCAATTACAAATTTTCAGCTCAGTCTGACTGCATCAACCAATTAGGATGCTTCAAAAGAGACGGACAACCCCCAGTGCCAATTGAATTTTGTGCATGCTCAGCACACCGAGCAGAGGCGCTGGACTCCAAGGGGACGGGAGTGCAGCAGCAAACTCTTATCTTCCCTTCAGTTCACTGATAGCATCACTCAACTTTAGCAAAAGCAGCAGTAAACGTCAGTGTGTGTGTGTGTGTGTGTGTGTGTGTGTGTGTGTGTGTGTGTGTGTGTGTGTGTGTGTGTGAGTGCGAGTTTCTGTTGTGTGTGTGCTGGGGGTTTGGGTTGTGTGAGCATGTGTGGATATGTGTGCATGTCTGCATATGTGTGTGTGCGGCAGGCAACCCGATGGGATCAGATGAGCTGACTCACTAGCTTCTTACCTGTGAAGCCTGGGAGGCATATGCACTTGTAGCCGAATGCGAGGTCCACACAGGTACCGTTGTGTTGGCATGGTGATGACTGGCACTCATCAACGCTGATCTCACACAGGTCACCTTGAGAAAAAAGTAATACGTGCTCGAGTGTCAATGCCATTGACATGTTCTCCAAAGAATTACCACAAAAAAAACTGTTTCACTATATGGAGAGTGTCTGTATGCTACTATGTCCTTCAAAAACTTCACACAGCCATCACACGGTCGCACACAATTACTAAAAAAAGAATCCTTGATACAGGGAATTCACACAGGCTGAGTGTTCTTTTCAGTCAAACAAAATACACATAAATGTCATACTGAAGGCTATATGCTGTTACTGAAATGCACCATAGAGCCAGAAATCAATGAGCTATAAATTCTTCAATAAAAGAACTTGTGGTGGGGTGTCAAACACACAAAGGGATTGTATCTTTGTATGTCTCAGGCTCCTCAGTTAAGCCAATGACACCAACTTGCAGGCTGTGAGCTTAGTACCCATCTCCCGACAAGACACAGCAGTAGGTTGAGCACCTGTGACTCCGTACGGACACTGGCAGCTGAAGGCGTTGAGCTCGTCTGAGCAGGAGCCTCCGTTCAGGCAGGGCTGGCTCAGACACTCGTTCACCTCAATCTCGCAGTGGTTGCCTCAGAAAACAAGGGAGGTGCAGTTCATTAGGAGTCAGCGGTGGTTACCCTAGATGGAGGGGTGCTGGCAGAAAATGATGAGAGGAGGAGGAGCTGGGATGGGGGCAAATGAGGTTGTCAGAAGGATGTCAGAGGACAGGGGTGGGGAGCGAGGAAGCGGGTCTAAGTGTAATAGAAATTTGTTTGATAAGCGGAGAGTAAATAAATGTTTTACAAGAGCACGGCCAAGACCGAGGCCGCAATCTCTGGTGTGAAAAAACGGGGAAAGAGAGGTGTAATACCTTTGCAATTACTGCAAACTGTAGAGGAGAGCAAAGGTGCTTGGCCTGAAGGGAATGGGAGAGTTGGTCTTTGTTTTTTCTTTTTTTTTCTTTTGCCTACTTACCAACAAATCCAGGTGCACAAAAGCAATCATAGCCATTGAGAGCATCTCTGCAGAAGCTGAGGACCCCGCACGGATTGTGTGCACAATCGTCTATGTTTACTTCACAGAATCTCCCAGTCAACCCTGACAGACGGAATGAAGACAAAAAAAATCAAAACTTGTTATGTTACACACAACACACAGGATAGTTGCTTCTGCAGTTTTTGTTTTTCATCCACATGTGGACACTTCCATGTGTGTATGACACAACTGCATCAGAGATGCCTTATGAACCATCTCATCTTTTCAGCATCTAACAATATACCGTGATTTAAAATGAGGAGAAACTGAAAAAATGTATGTAATTTCAGGTCAACTTAGACCTTTTTTTAACGGTATAAACGGAATCTCAACATTCACACACTGGCATCACTTCAAAAGCCTATTCCAATTCATGATCCAAGAATATCAGATGTTTAATTAAGCTGGAAACAGCTCCTGTCCACGACATGATGTGCAATGGGGACATACCAGGGAGACACTGGCACGTGAAGCCTCCGTGGAGATCCACACACTTTGATCCGTGTTGACACAGCCCGTGGACGCAATGGCTTATGGGTGTTTCGCAGAACCTCCCCGTGTGGCCGTGGCGACACACGCACTTGAAGCCGCTCACCTGCTCCACACAGGCGCGGGTCCCCGCGGGCTCACACGGATTCGACGCACACTTACTCGCCGGCAGCTCCAAACAGCCCTCACCTCCCGAGCCTGAAAGAAGCGGGATCAAAGAGATGATTGAAGTGCGGCGTGGCGTGGTGCTCCGTGAAGCACAGCTCAGCTCTGTGTGGCAAAGGCACGCTGAGGCACCGCACCAAACAGTGACAAAACTCCTTCTCAGCACGACTGTATGTAATTATTTATCTCGCTCCTTTAAAACAAGCACAGACCAAAAAGAGCTGCTAATAAATGATGTATTGCGTAAACTTGCTATTTCAAAACAACTATCCTGGGTGTGCACTCTAGTATTTTTTCTACTGATATGGGATGAAAAAAGTTGAGAAATGCTTCTTTGTGGATGCAAAGTACTCTGTTAAATCAATATTAATCAATATCAATACAAAATATGCACTTTAAAAATATTTTAGCAGAGTTAAAAAAAAAAAAAAAAAAAATAGCTACACAGTTCCACTCAGCAGGGAGGCCTCATCAATAAATGTTTTTTCTTCTGCTGACAAGGGGACAATGTGATTATCCCTACCGGCATCTACCACTCAACAGAGTGATAAACAAATGTATTAGATTAGATTAATGAAGGTCAGCTCACGGGCTGCTTGAGGAAAAACAATGTTACAACTCCGAACTGAAAAATGAGATGAAGAAACGGGTTGCAACCTTGTGGGGTGTGTGCAGAGAGAGTCACCTTGGGCGGGGCTGCAGGTGGCCTTGCTTGGACACGCCTCCTCTAGCGAAGCGCAATCAGGGATCGCGACGGAGCAGTTTTTACCTGGAATTAAAACGCGTGGTTACTTCAAGAGTAGTGTGAAGGGGGAAAGAGTTATTGCCGTGTGCATTCACGCCAAGAGAGTTTCCCTGCCAAAATGGGTGACATGGCATTTGTCATATCACGGCCATGACAGTTCTGTCAAGCTGAGACAGATCACTGTAAAAACCCTGTCATGTCAAGGAAGAGTGAACGCCTAATGGATTAGCATAATAGCCGAATTTGCTAAACGCACGACTCTACAGAGCCTGCTGCGCGCTATTCTCTCCTGACTTTTTACAAACCACCACAGATGTGTCATGGTTCAATCACTTGCCATAAGCTGAAATAACCTATTTATGATTCAAGTCACGTCACACACAGATCAAATAGCATCCAGCAATGAAACAGAATGTAATACAATAGAACAGATAATCTCTCGATAATCACTCCTGGCTTTGTGTTATGAAGTCAGCAAATCTCCTCTACGTGTTGGTTAAACAACTTCTACTTCTTTAAAAAAAAACAAAAAAACAAGATGACTCATGATGCAGCACTGCACACCACAAAACTGGGACATATTTTCTGTGGCTGTAAGGTCTAAAATGCGCACACAGTGCTTCAGAAGCGGATGAATACAGATGATATGAGGGATTACAGAAAGCATTACCTCCCGGCTCCATCTACACTGACTGAGGCTGAACAGAATGCATGTCTGTGTCAGCTTGGGCAGAGAAAAAAGGACTTGAGGAAACTGCACGACATAAAGGACACTGATTCACTCGGGAGTAATTTAAGGGGATGAGAAGCCGTAAAATTTAGTGGACTTCTGCATACTGTATACGTAAGCAGTTGTTAAGTCAGTACAGGATGTCATGAGCAACAGCAGCAAAAAAAAAAAAAAAAAAAAAAAAAAAAACTCTCGGTGAAAGAGTACACTTGAGTGTCACAGGGCAGGGGAGACATCCCTACACAGAAAAAGATGGACATTTTTTAGCGATTCATGGCTATGACATCAAATTCCTAATTATCACAACCTTCCTGGCTATTAACACCAAACACATTTCTACTTTCATACAGCCTTTCATACATCCTTTCTGGTGCAAAAAAAAAAATCACTCAGTGTGTCATAGCGTGGGGAATAAAATCTATTGATATGAAACAGCTTTTATACCTCCGCAGCACTCCCCACTCTACCCACACCCTGCGTTTCCATGGCTGGGGTGATGATGCCACAAGACGCCGATGACGGGGGAATGAGGGGTTGGGAGTGTAAGGGGGGGGTGGGGGGTGGGGGTGTGTGCTTATGAGTGCTCCCACGGCGAGGGGTCTGACACCTCCCTCGCTTGCCTGCGTGTCATCTGTCACACCAGCTGCCTGGCTCCCAACGCCAGGCTCTCAACCACTGATGTGTTTTATGCATTAGGACTACGCAAACACAACAGAGGCGCACGGAGGAGAACACAGCAGTGTTGGGGGGTGGAGAGTGGGGGGTGGTGGGGCAGAGGCAAAGCAAATGACAGGGAAAAAAAAGTGATCCCATCTCAATCACCCATCCATATGGCACTGCTGTATACACCATACAAGGGCACAAAGGCACAAATTGCAGGGAGGGGGTTTAAGCTAGTATCCATGCCAACAAAACCTGCTGAACCTTGCTGAACCTTGAACGGACTTGGCTGGTACAGTGAGGCACCAGTTCACCTCATTCAATTTTGCCAATAATATAGATTTTTTTTCACTTATTGTAAAACAAATACCAACAAACGAACATAAACAAAGTTCTTTATAATGTTTAAAAACGTGTTGACAGAAGTCACTATTTGTGATAAGCTATTATATAGGCAAGAAAGCCTAATAATTAGCCTCTACTCTGAACAAATCCTAGTAAAATGAGCATGTCTAGTTCACAGCTCTGTCCTAAAGCCCAATAGGGACAATATATACACATCATCACTCTTTCCTTAAGAGTCTGGAATATTTACCTTAAAAATATTAGCCGGAGGGACTTTTATGCGTATGATATGAAAGCTTACCATCGGGCACTTTATACAGCAGTGCATATTTAGAGTGAATTTGCACTTAAAAACAGGCATATAGTTGAATTGAAATATGAAAGTCGGAAAGGACTGGCACCAAAAGCCTCCTCTCAGGCTTACCTGTAAATCCCGCTGGACAAATGCAGGTATAATCTCCAGGCAGGTCAATGCAAGTGGAGTTGTTTGTGCAAAATCCATGGTCGCATTCATTATTGTCAATTTCACAGGAGTCACCCTTAAAACCTACAATAAACATGATTAAAGTACCAACATTACAAAAAAAAAGAAAAAAATATATTTTCAAATATTTGCCCAGCATCTCACACATAGGAATGCTCGCCTATGAGTTGTCCCACAAGCTCAGACACCAGGTCTGTTCCTGACAGTTACAGAGGTGTTATGTGCTTAGGCCCTCCCTTATTATACAGTACATATGTATGTACGCACTTTTCTTTTCATGGTAGACAGCAAGAACAGCTCCACCCAGCAGCTCTCAAGTGGATGTTGGCTTCCAGCCACATAACTTTAAATAGGAGAAACCATTAAGGACAAACTCTTCTAAACATAGAAGACTGGCTACTGATCACTAGAACACTAGAAGTCAAAATTGTGGATGGTGTTTATTTTCCAAATGAATCTAGCAGCTAATGTCTGTGATTACCTACCTGTTTCTACCTAACCGCAACAATTGTTCAAACAATTAAGTGTCTGGCTGGTGCTTTACTTTGCTGCTGTGGATGGAAAAATGAACTTTTTGTACACACATGGGAGCTAAAGGATCTCTGTGGCTAAACGAATGAATGCTCAGGTAGCGAGTCTCATTTCCTCCTAAACTTTCTGGTGAGTCCTTTCAAAAGATGAGGAAAGAGAGCTTGTGCCAGGCTTGTGCCAGGGGAGGCATCAGTGACATGCTGTCTCAACCCAAGGCAGTGAAGCATTCTGGCTACCCCACAGCAAGCATTCCCTTGAAATCCTTCTGGCCAGCAATCCTGGGGACAGAGGCACTCAATGTGTCCATGATCCTCGCAGACTCAGACTAGCAAAGCTGAATTACTGGAGAAGACGGTATCACTCCTCCTGGAAGACGGAGCTGCTTCACGGCTATTTGAGGAAATGGAGGTGGCCCCGGGTGTCATCCTACAGTCAGTGTGCGTGAGGGTGGAGGGTTGCATGTGTGTTGTGCCACCATCAGTCCCTCTGTACCAGGCGGAGGAGCCCCACTGAGGAGGGTATCCTTTCTCTGCTGTACGCGTTCCCACCGCTCAGCCTGATCATGCTCGCTATGAACAGAGTGCGGGAGATGAGACTGTCAGTCACTCTAATAGCACCGCGGTGGCCCAAGTCACCATGGATGGCGAAGATAATGCCTCGCCTGCCCTGGGCCCCACCACTGCACACAGCCCTGTTGTCTCAGGCGATTGGGGAGATTTATCATCTTAAACCCCGAGTCGAGTGGATCTCTGGGCTGGGCCCGTGAGAGGTTGAATCTTAGCACTACAGGATTTCCCACTCCGGGAGGTCTGCACCATACGAAATGTGAAGGCCCCCACTCCATGTTGTATGATTGGAAGTGGCAGGTGTTCGCGAGATGGTGTGATGAGGTTCAGCAAGTGCTATTTCACTTCTCTGTGGTGGATGTTATATGTCTCCTGCAGGATATGTTGGATACTGGCAGGGCTTTATTTCCACCATTAATGTTTACGTGGTGGCGATTTCAGATTGGCAGGTTGGCCTTCTATGGTGTGTGAATGGGTCGACATCCACTGGTGAGCTGCGTCATAACAGGGGCACCTCACCTATGGCTGTGCTTTGTGTGCTTGTCACAGGTGCCCTATCCCAGAGCCTATTTCAGACTGTTGAGGTCTTGGTTGCAAAGATCCTATCTTTAAAGTCGGTGTTAGTTTTTGGCCCAGTGTCGACTAAATGTAAAGTGTCTTCAGGCATTTTCAGTGGATCCCACATGGATGTTGACAAAGTGGTTTAAGTGGCTGTCCAAAAAATGCTCTTCATGCCCAAATGATGTGTGGATTGGATTGTGAACACTATAGCTAACAGCGTTCCGCACTCCTCCTCTCTCCTTATCAGAGGATAGGAGGCCGCAGGCTCTGTGCGCTGTGCAGAGACTTTGAGTACATGTGGGTAGAGAATGATCATGGTGCCAAAAAAGCACTCCTGACTCCCTGCTTAATATCAAGAGCTCCCCTACCTCCACACATCACCTCTCTCACTGGGTGGTGGAGGCAATAGCTTTGGCATCATGTGAGCAGAGGTGTGTAGTCATTACCACTGACCTACGGATTACTGGACCGGAGAGTGGGTGATATCACAATTCCCTTACAACAGTTTTACAGTGGCCTTTTTTCCCTAATGCATGTGTGTGTGTGTGTTTTCAGAGTCTTGCTACATTAACTGTGTGTGTGTGTGTGTGTGTGCATGTGTGCATGTGTGCGGTTGTGCACGCGCATATGTATGTGTGTGTTTGTGTGTGTGTGTGTGTGTATGTCTGACAGTGTCTGTGTGTGTGTGTGTGTGTGTGTGTGTGTGTGTGTGTATGTCTGACAGTTCCTGTGTGTGTGTGTGTGTGTGTGTGTGTGTGTGTGTGTGTGTGTGCAGGAGGGTCAGAGGCCAGTGACACAAATGTCTGTCTGCCAGGACCTAGGGTAATTGGAGCATTGATGATTAGGATCTTATGGTGATGCATGTGCATATTCCACTCATGTCTTCAAGGAAGCAGGGTTACCTATTTAACCCTAGATTTAACCTTAACCTCAAGTAACCTTAAGCAGGTAATTTAAAACTGCCTCTTCTGCCCTCCCGCAAAAATGCACCTATTATTCAGATGGTGGATAAAAATAGATCATAACACAAAGCTATTCATTGTATGCTGCCTCCTCTTCGTACCAGGCACCATCCGGCCCAGACTCAGACCCGTCTGACGATATTACCCGACTTACCCTGACTTTACAAGACAAAAAAGGTTAACACCACGAAGTGAAGGAGAGTGCCACACTCGAAATTCTGACATTTTATGCTCCCATAAACGTATTCCACTGCATGGTCACGCTACAAAATGACTATCATTAGCACTGTCACGGGGCCGAGACTGCAGCAAGGCCATGACTAATGCCGGGCTATCAGCGCCATCAGTGCAGGGCGAATTCTCATCATTCCTCAAACTGACCATGGAACCAATTTCCACCTCTCCCCATGTCATAAAATTTGACAATTATCCCAAGTTCATTAATAATGCATAACAACCCCCGTCCGCAATCAAGGTTTAATCAGAGGTATGTCTCACAGGTAGGACATCGAATGAGCCAAGAAATTATTGGCAAAATTGCAGGGATTTACTTCCCTCACCCAACTTAATGACATAAATGACTCAGAGTAATTTACGATATGAATTAGTCATTTAACGATGAGGAAGGTTTTTCGCAACCATAATGAGATGGATGTTTGTAAATATGGACTGAAAAGGTGACGACGGAGTGATCCCATGTTAAGAGACACTGCGCTTAATCAATACTCTCTAAAACTGCCAGACAGGTATAACCATTTCATCGATCCATTTGTGGTTAAATGTAACCATATACTCTACACCTAAGTGATTCAGCCATTCAGCCAACACAAGCATTTCTTCATAGGTATTTTCTCTTCACTCATCACTTCATCTTTCCAGTGGTTCCATAATCCAAAATATTGTTTAAAGGTCTCATTCTGCAAGAAAACCATTTAGTACTTGGTGTTTTTGAAATACGATAAGTCGGAGTGAGTTGCATATGCATGCTGCACGTGAAAATATTCTTCTACCCCGATTGCCTCTATTTGTCAATTAAAGAAAATAGGTGTAAAAATGGCTGAATAAGAAAAAGGCAGACAGTCATATCAGGTGTCATAATAATAGCATTTAATAACCTGAGAAGTTTCAAACAAATCTTTCAAAGCACTGGGACTTAATACCACATTTTCTGTTTATGTGTATTACAATTTCTCCACTCACCATTTCAATGTATTACGCCATATCAAAAATCCCTTCGCAACTTAACATGAACAACATCTTGGCATCATATATGCCAAATCTAACATGAATCAGATGAACTGTCTAGGAGAAGTACATTAAAATTGATTATGGGTTCAAACCAAACGCATATAACCCAAATGACCTCACTTCCTGTTGGGCGTGGCTAATGCAATGTAAACTATATGCCAACCACAGGGCTCTGTCATTAAGGCACACTATGGAGTTTCTGGTCCACACTCACGGTCAAGCCTCTGTCCTTGGGAGCCAACCACTAATTCCGATGTGTACAAAATTTCATGACTTTTCATGCATAGAAACTGCCTCAAAAAAGGCAAACTTCATGAGAAGGAGAAAGAAACAAACAAACAAAGAAAGAAACAAAGAAAGACAAAAAGAAAAGACAGAAGCGTAGGGTTTCGAACCTTCAGGTGCTCAAACTGTAATGACTGCTAGCAGCCTAGTTTCACAAGTGCATGCTATTTCACAAGCACAAGTATTTGTCTTCTGTGCTAGGCAAGATATGTTACCATTATGCTAACAGCATTGCTTCGTATAAGCTTCACTCCATAGCCTCAAGGTTATATTTGGAAGGATTATCATTTGTATCTCCACACTAAGATAATTGTGCAGTCCCTGGCACAGGACCCAGGGGGGACATTCAGTGCAGATGAAGGTAGATTTCTTCTACAATGCTCATTTGACAGACTTCTAATTGACCATCAATCTACACTACACTACAGCTGTGTAAAATCAGACTGGCTGACCAAGATACAATGCCCATTCTCTATTTCACCTCAAATCTAACTTTAAAACAATACAGCTTTAATACGTTATTGATTTTGGAACAGTAAGTTAGGTTTTATTTTAATGCCATCACATAAGGGGGAGCCAACAACACCCCCACCCAACAGCATCTGGTGTCCTCAAGGACCCAGGATTTAGTCTAGCCTTAGTTAACTTCCTGAGCCCACACCCTATTTCTCTCCCACTTGCCTTCTTGTATAATCCTCACTGCCCTATCTATAAAATGGCTGACAAGCCAAAACATAAAACTTAAGAAAAAAAGACATACTGCTACCTAATATCAGTATCTACTGTGAGCATAAAACATATAATCTATTTTACCGTCAGCATAAAAATCAAGAGGGTGACATCAGGGTGTGTGAGGGGATGAGGCAGCGAGGCTTGTGGAAATGAGAGGAGGCTGACTTACCCTCAGGGCAGAAACACCGATACGTGTCCACGTCATCCACGCACACCGCGCCATTTTGGCACGGCATCGATTCGCAATCGTTTTGATTTACCTCGCAGAAAGGGCCGCCAAAGCCTGCGCGGGGGGAGAAAAAGATCATTACTGCAGTCCCTTTGGTTAGTTTAATCCCACAGCCAATTAGGATTTGTATGACTTTGTTTCCCCATTCAAAAGCAGCTTTACAAAGCTGTTATTGATTCAGAGAGCTTGCTGGGCACGCACAGCCACAACCCAGTGGATCATTTAATCATGTTTAATAAGAGTCAGTCATTGCCTCTCTGATTTATTACATTAAACAGGCCAGTGACAAATCCAGCCATGGCCCAGATCAAAGCCAAATATCATTTCTGCACTCGCCAGTCAGAGGGCATACACACGAACACAGACACACACAAACACGTGCACACAGAGTGAGAGAGAGAGAGAGAGAGAGAGAGAGAGAGAGAGAGAGAGAGAGAGAGAGAGAGAGAGAGACAGAGACAGAGACAGAGACAGAGACAGAGACAGAGAGAATAGACTACAGACACCAGAACAAAGCAAAAAGAGAACCACACACAGACAAGCACACTCCCCTGCATACACAAACAGGTATACTGTAGGTTCAGGGGGTGATGCACACTTGCAAGCGTTGCCACTGATTAACACAAGCATGCCCTGATGCACTAAAAAAATAGCACAGACATACACACACACCTACACTCACATCATTGCACATATGCATTAATCGCCACACACTCTCAATATGACTGTTTTACTACTACCACTGTAACAGTAAAACCAAAATAAAAGGAAACTCATTCATAATTAATACTGGCTATGGTGCATCCCCACAAACTGCTTTGGTCAGTCAGCATATGCAACTACTCTGACCTCTTTTTTTGAATAAATCATCACCCTCTTCCCTACTAATTCAAAAGGGCCACTGGCACGTCCACCTTACCGTAAAACATGATATTATGTCTCCTTAAGTGGCATTACTCAGGATGGTGCATGGTCATGCCTCATTACGTTACCCTGGTCTCAGCGACATGTACGAGACTATGAAGCCCACAGAGATGCCAATGGGCCCTGAAGATCAATGTATTCTGCACGTGCCCTTGACATGATATAGCACATGGTCATTTGTATTTACACTTAAATTGGATTATTACTGTTAGTTCTAGAAGAATATAGGGCAATGGAGATGTATTAAGAAAACATATATGCCTGTGGGTCCTGCATATATTATGAGCAGTTATGAACTGCTTATGTTTCATCTCTTCATCATGAATTTCAAAGTGCTCTCAGATACAGTCAGAATAATTATTTCACTTGCTCTTCAAACACTGGAATACGTTACACCGTTTTAAAGATTGACTGTTCCCGGGCAGACTGCCATGCTAATAATTTGCGAGAGAGACACCATCATCATTACCATAGTCATCACTGTAAACTTCATCACCTATCATCATCATCACCATCAACATCATCATCATCATCGCCACCACCACAATCACCACCAATAACATTGCTGGGATAATTATTTCAACTATCGACATCATAACCATGAGCAAAGGACAGGAATATGGAGAACGTGCTCCAATAACCCAAACTGGCTATAAATTCCACTGGCTGTGGGCAAGGGCATTTACGTGTTGCCCCCAAAAATGGCACACATTGCACGAGTTCAAAAATCAACAGAGCCACTGAAATCCGCTGCAGGGGAGCATCAGCTATTGCAGCTAAAAATGTCTCATGATGTCAGGGCTGTAAATAACATGGCCACTGACAGAGGCATTGGTGTGCGTGACAACTACAGTATGCTACAAATACCCATGGTAGTTATGGTCAGCATACATACATTTATGACCAAAGATGAAAATAAAGAAAATAAAGGACTGTCACCATTAATGCAATAATCATAATGAGGCTGAAGACATAATGTCATAATGTGATATACAGTATATTTATCTATTTTCAGAAAATGTGGCAGCAAACGTGTTTTCCTTTCACTGGAACTGCCATGTACAATCTTTGGTTATGCTATGTTCTTCAATCTTTGGCTACTACTGTTTTGACCCTTTGATTCAACCGCACTTGTTGTCAAGCTGCCAAAAACTTTACTTAAAACTTAATTTTACTTTTACTTAATTTTACTTAAAAACAAAAAACAAAAAACAACTCCCAGATCGCTGGCTGAGAAGTCAAAAGTAATATACACCTTGTGTGAAAAATAATTAAAGCATTAACAAAAGCAATTTTAAGCTAACATCTACAAACTAAGAATGCAGCTCATACAGCTAATCAGATTAGTGGACTCAAATAGCTTGAAACCCATGGATGAAAAATATATCTAAAAGTTCAGAAAGTATGCCAATTTTTCCAATTCAGCGATAAGTCAGGATTCAGAAAAAATGCCTATCCCTTGAACAAATGCACAATGCACAAATGAGCAGAAGTCTTAAACGCACAAGTCTTGACTTGATTTTCACTGAACTTGACAACTCATTTAGGAGACAGGTCAATACAAGGTCAATACAACCGTATTGATCCCCTTTCCGCCTCTCTAAGCCAACACTTGCATAGGAAGCAGGTGAGGGAGATCTGAAATGCTACCTGCACTGGAAAACGTGAAGATCCAGAGACATACAGATGTCACTTTCCTGAATAGAAAATAACTAGGTTAACTGTAGGACAGTGAAAATCAAGGTGCTGTACTGAAATCTGTTTTTGTATATCCTGTAGGCAGAGATGGATAAAGGGGTGGCGGTCTAGTTGTTATAATGGGAAGATGTGTAACAGCGACTGCTGTCTTTCTTAACTGCACCCATTACAAGATGTTAACAATTACACTGAAAATATATACAGCTTAAGCAGAGAGCGTTAAGGGAGGAATCTACAATCTTCCGCTTAACACAGTGGTGCCCAATTATTTGTCTCCGAGGGCCAAATTATGTAAATCAAGCGGGGCCAAGGGCCAACAAGTTCACGTCATCAAAACAGGTATTTATTTATAGCATGTTTTATGCACAGAGGCTACATGACAATGTATGTTAGGATGAAGGCAAATACATGTGCCAAATGTCGCAAAGTCATTATGTAAATTACACAGAAATGAAGATGATGATGATTGATGGATATAAGGATTCAGAATCTGGCTGCCATTTAGAGACCACTGGCTTAAGGCATCCAGGCAGCAATGTACAGCTCTGGAAAAAAATAAGAGATCACTGCAAAGTTCCTAAAATCAGCATCTCTACATATTTTGACACCACTTCCTTTCCAGTGTCAGTTGAATTTGGAATTTGGGAGAAATATTGTCAGTAGTTTACAGAATAAAAAAAAAATGTTCACTGTACTAACACATATACTTATAAATAGTTCAATCAGAGAAACCAGAGCTGTATGGTAATGACAATCACTACCATTACAGCAGTACATACAAAACAGTACCGCAGTGGTGCAGTCAGAGGCGTGAATTTGCCTAACGACGGCTGTGCATAGATCCCCTCTCATTGGGCACTCCTGAGTGATTTTTACAGTGGCTCTAAGCATTATTATTCCCCTGCATAAATCTGCTGGCAACTGCGTGACGCAGAGAGGGCCTCTGTCAGTTCCGCCTGGCCTTACATCATTACAGTCTCAAGCGCACACCAGTTCTCATGCCGACACCGACACTTTTCTGTGGTAAGCTAGGGTAATTACACAGAGAAAATGGATATATGTACATCCAGACATTTGGCTACAATGTTAGGAGATGGGGATGGAGTGGTGGGGTCACGGCCAACCAATGTGAGAAAGGGTACACCTGAGTATCATGGCCTCTTCTTGATTTGTGGACATCAGCAACACTGCTGAGAGACAGTCTGCAAGCCCAGTCGCAGACACGTCCTTGGGGGAATGAGCTAAGCATCATGCTAAGGGCCGATTTCATTTGCATAGCGAATTGCTAACGATCCTTCATTCTGACGCATGTCGAGAATAAGTGCACGCACACTAATGAAGTGCTGGTTTTTGATAAGGCTGTGTGCACCACCATTAAACAATCCCTCATCTGCAAATGATGTGCTCATTCGGAAAGATGCTCTTTGCATTATTGATATGATTCAGTGATTGTGTTATTTTTAGCTTGC
Source organism: Coilia nasus (assembly GCA_027475355.1). Classification (NCBI taxonomy): domain Eukaryota; kingdom Metazoa; phylum Chordata; class Actinopteri; order Clupeiformes; family Engraulidae; genus Coilia; species Coilia nasus. The sequence continues at coordinate 7,394,777 of CM050204.1, read as the reverse complement.
TGCTTGCTGTGCATATTTCAAATAGTTCTATACTGCATAACTGTGTTATGATGTAAGCATTTCCTTGTACTTGTTGATAGCTAACAGAGCTAAGGCTCTGCTATACAAGATAAGGCATTACATTTGGCTTTATATTCCATTTTTACTTTTTTACTGGATCACTTAAAAATCACTAAGTATGCAATGATGTACTGCAACCATATTACATTGTTACCATAACTATATGCTAAAAAGACTCATTTGGGCTAAGACAAGTTATGGGTCTTCTTAGCAAAACATACCTTTCTCACAAATACAAGTGACATTATTTCCATCCTCAGTCTCAATGCATTTTAGCGTATGCTCCTGACACAAACCCAGACCGCAGAGGTCTATGTCTGTAGAGCAGTCCTTCCCCCGAAACCCTGAAACAAATAACAGGCGCAGTTTAATTAAAGGTGAGGGACATAAACACACAAATAATGCATCTATCCAAAGTTTAAAACCATTAAAAGGATATTTTATGGAACCAACTCCCCCCCCCCCACAACTTCATTTTAACAGATTTCCCACCAAACCTTGTTAGGTGGTCCCATAAACCTGAGATTCGCAAGACAAGACCATAAAGCCACATTTGGAAATGCCATGTTTTATTAGGTAAAGACACCCTTTTCTGCCGCAGATTTATGACGGCACTGATTCTTTCTCTGCAGTCTACCTGTGCCCAGTATGCTAATGGAGTGAATCACGGACTAAAAAGACCCATCTTGCCAGGGTGATCTATATCGCATTTGTCTGGCAGAACAGATGTGCCAGACTACATGTCACTGATAGATGACCGCATCGATAACCTTTGTTATAAATAAAACACGGCCACCCCACGGTATCTAATATGGGATCAATACCCGTTGTAAATAAGCCCTTGCGATGTATGGTGTTTAATAATTGAACAAATTACAGCCCCAATAAATGTTGCACAGTTCTGTGTTCTGCCATGATTGAGTCTTTGACATGCTGCGGTGCTGTAAATTTGAAACAAGAAAGAGCCCCCTTCCCCTCCTCCTTGCCAAACACATACAGACAAGCAGCATAGATAACACACACACACACACACACACACACATTTCTGTTATTTCCTGCCTTAACTCAAATTGCTGTCTGCCCGACATACAGTGTCACACAAGTCAGCATTTATGAAGAAGGACATGAAGACTGACAAAGAATTTGTTAAATAAAGACAAAAAAACAAACCTCGGTGATGTATCTGCATTACTCCAGTGCTCCCACCACCAACCCCCTTCCCCCTCTAAAACCACCTTGTATGTTGCCCTGAGTTGTTAATGGACATCTACTGCCTCCAACAAAGTATGTAAGCGGTATTTAATAGCCAATTGTGCGTGCAATTCACTCTCGGGTTAATGTTGCATGAAGGAATGTCACACTTAGAGAGCAGACATTTCCAAATGGGACCCTTCCCAACACGTGGCTATCACTGAGTTATTTTCTCTCAGCCCAAAGAACCACACTGGAGAAAAATGCACCGCTATCGCCGAATGTACCCAGCAAAAAATTAATTTAGGCATACACATCACTCCTGCAGGGGAAGTGCAGTAATATATTACATTTTTTTGTTAATACCACAAAGGCCTGCTGGGAGCAGATGAGACCTCATAAACCACATTCAGGCTGTGCTGGAGGAATACACACACACACACACACACACACACACACACAAAGCCTATTGACATGGTACAAAGGTAGGAATTCATTAACGTTGTTACAATTCGCGGCATTCTGTGGGGGTTCCTCTATTGATGCTCGCCAAACCTGACTTCATTTTATTTCTTTAGGGCAAGATGAATCGCCAGTGGTCAAGTAAGAAATCATTCCCAGGTCCCTTTGGCCCTGGAACAGGACACATATGCTTCATATGATAAACAGGAACACAATTCCTGACTATAGTGGCTTCAGTGGCTAGAGAAACAACTGCAAACCATACCAAGACAGAGCTCTGGAGATCACTTTATGTAAAAGTGTCTGACAAAAGACAAAAGAGTGCAAATGATTCATTTATTCATGCAATCAAATCATCCTCTGAAAAAGAGTTCACATCTAGAAAGAGAGGCATATTGTATTGCTGCACCAAGCAGCCCAGCATTTATAGGAAAACGTGTATATATATATATATATATATATATATATATATATATATATATATATATATATATATATATATATATATATATGTTTTCCTATAAATGCTGGGCTGCTTGGTGCAGCAATACAATATGCTTCTCTTTCTATATATATATATATATATATATATATATATAGCATGATGAAAACCACTGCCAGCAAAACAATTACCAGCTCATCCATCAAGACTATATGAGAGAGCAGCACATTTTAAGGGACACTGAAGATTGTGTGTCCTATGCAGAAAGTCATTAAAAATATTACACATGGTTCTGTACACACACCCACAAACAGAAAGAGATAGAGAGACATAGAGAGAGAGAGAGAGAGAGAGAGAGAGAGAGAGAGAGAGCATACACGCACGCACATTCCACACACACAATGCAATGCTCGTTTAACAAGTATTTATATTTATCAGTGCTCTGCGCCTGCAAGGAAAACACTCAAGAGAATATAATTAAAACAAAGCGAGATGAAGACAATCACTGTGGATGACTTAAATGAATTGACATGCTGCATACAATTGCATTTACGTACGAGGTTACCCTAGTGCTCCTTAAGAGCCCTGAGGAGGATGAAAGCAGTCCAGCGCATACGCTTTGCTAATTTGCTCTGGGACACACACAAGAGACCTCCATCTATTGAAACAACCACAACAACAATAAAAAAACCTTATTGCACTTGACAGAACTTGCCCTGTCTTGAACTCTTTATGAGGAACAGGGAACAGGGAAGATTACACAGCACAACAACAATTTCCACATCGCATACACAGAAAGACAGACAGGTTTGGCGTTCATCAACAACCATGTTTTTTGTCTTGCACTGCAAAGGTCTAAAGGTTAGGTGTGTGTGACTGTGTATGCCTGGCCCTGAAGAACTTAATGGGAGACTGTCAAGCAAGTGTCACAGCCCGGGTGCAAACAAGGGCCTCGCAGAAACGGATGACACGTGTAATTGATGGATCCGCTGCACTCATCCATCACCTCGGATGATGATCTACTCAGTTGTCATGAACTGCTGTCCGAGTGACCATGGAGGACCAGCAATCAGGAGAGCTCTGGGATCCTGAACAACTGCGCTCCCACCTTCAGTCAAGATTGCCCACCCCCCACAAACGTTTAAAGGCCTATCATTTAAATTATTTCTCAGTCTGACACCATGCCACAATCAAAGCACATGGGATTTATTTCTGCACATGATGAATGCAATCTACCGTACAACACAAAATATCTTGTGGTCATTTTTCAAATTCAACATTTGATGTAATACCTAAGTTATAACATAATTTGAATACAAACTTTGAATAGACCTGCACCTGCAACTACACCTGCACCTGCACCTGACTCTACATGATACTATGAAACGAATTCAGTCCTTGCATACCTTTGCATACCTTCAACGTGCTTTCCACTCAACAAACTTGTTGCCCACAAATTGAAACAAATTGCGGGAAAATGCAAAATAACAAACAAATAAACAAACAAAAGCATGTTTAAGACACAATCATGCTAGAATAATGATGTAGAATTTGACATGTTTATGGTGATTTCAAAGGTAGTTACAATTAGGGTTTAAGGTATAAGGACAAATGACCAAATCTTTAAGATGGCACCACTCTACATTTATCCAATCAGAGGTTAAAAATAATATTAAAAGTTTCTCCTTGTAATTCCACAAAATATATATATCCTTTGACAGATAACTGCTTACTTGAATCCTATTTGCTCAGGCCCAACCTCTTACCAGTGCTGTCAGGCCACCCGAATGACTAACTGGCTTTTGGCTTTCCTCTCAGTAATTTTCATTAGGAAAAAGACGGAATCCATTTGGACAGGCCCATACAAACGCTCATAGGCCACAGTATGTCATCCTGATTACCCACTGACGTTTAAATAAGTTTTGCCCTTGCCAGGAAACCCTACAGAATACAACTCATCCTCGCTGTTGCCGAAGCCACGGATGATATAAGAAATGCTGAAGTATGACTGTGAAAATTGGGTTAGCATCCCCAGTAACCTTTTTGGTGTTACATTTGTTCTTTCTCAGAGGTAAACATCACACATCACTTATCTGATTGAATTTCAGAGGGGAGGGGTGCTAAAAAGATTACGCACACCTCACTCCCCAAGTCTGCCATCGAAATCATCGCAATAATGGACGTTTTACTACCAAGGTGGTGGTCTGCATTTTCTCAGGGCGGCATCTGAGACTGTGACAAAGAAAACGAGCGCTGCTTTTTCTTGTCTTTTTTTTTCGCACAGAGAATTTACACTGATGTCTTTTTCATGCCTGTGTCCCCATTGGCCATGACATCACTCAGATGTTATTGAGACTCTATGCAGGGCACAGCATTGTCACTGATTAACACTAACATGCCCTGGTGCATTAAAAAATAGATAAATAACACAGATGCACACACACACACACACACACACACACACACACACAGCTCTGCTGAGATTAGACCATACACGCACATCTGCTTCTGCATCAGATGAATAGATGGACAATGTGCCTTAGGCATCTGCAGAGATCATCTCCCACCCTTGGGCATTTGTTAACACATCAGCTCACTGTCCAGCTGTTTGTTCATGTTTACATAAGCAGTACCTTACTCCTTTTCTTCCTACACAATGCATTTTGTGTCATCTGCAGTCAGTTGAAACACTGCGGTGCTTACCAAAAGGACAAAAACAAACATAGCCATTGGTGAGGTCCTTGCAAGAGCCTCCATTCAAGCAGGGCCTAGACCAGCAGTCATTCACATTTTCTGAGCAAGTCTTTCCTGTAAAAAAAAAAAAGAATTGTTTTAAAAATATAAAGTTATTCAATAAGTTATCTGCCAGTTCTGCCTCAAAGCTATTCCTGAGAGAGGGTTTTAGACATGATAAACTACAATGTCGGAATGTCAAGACAAAGACAGCACGTTTCAAAGTATAATTAAAAGCACTCGAAAGAAAGTGGGAATGCGCTCGGAGGATAACTCTTGATGACACAGCTGTTGTTGCTGCCACAGTTGTTTGAGCAATCCATCTGTGTTTGCACATCTGTCAGAAGTGGCGACTTTGCATCAAATAATGTGCGGCAAACACATGCCTACTGTCCCGTCCCTGAGTTCTGCAGTAGTCTATATAATCCCTTTCAGAGGAGAACAGGTTCAGTTAGTTCTCAAAAACCCTGTCAATCACTATAAACACCTTCCCATCAGCAATGACACAGCCATCCACTGGGAGGTGTTCTCACTGAATTGATAAATACACTTGAACACTGCATATGCGTATAATGCATAGTCGAGGGACTACAGTTTACAGGAAGCTGGTTATTTATTCTACGCTACAGCTACAACAATACACTGCACTGACCTTGACTGAATGAAATAAAATCCTCCTTAAATAAATGAACCTTAAGAATGGCTTTCAAAAGTGACTACTTAATAGTAACTCCTCATTGGGAGATTAGACAGGGATGCAGACATACTTGCAGACAAGCCAACTCACCTTCAAAACCTGGGGTACACAGGCACTGGTAGCCATAGGCCGTCTCAATGCACGTGGCTCCGTTTGAGCAGGGGGAGCTTCTGCACTGGTTCGCCCTCATCTCACAGAATCTGCCCTCGTACCCCGGCGAGCATCTGCAGGTGTAATTCTGCTCTTGGTCCAGACAGGTGCCATGCTCCGAACAATGGTGCCCAACGCAATAGTCAATATCAACTTCGCAGTAGGGGCCAGTGTATCCAGCAAGACAAAGACAGCTGGTGAAGCATGGAACACGGATTGTTTTGATAAAAGAACGTTGCCTTCAGGCTAACCCTTACACCGTATACTAAACAAACCTCCTTACTTGGCCCGAACATGTAGTTTCCAATATTGCTTGTCATGGTATAGTTTGACAAGCTTGACAAGAAGAGCTTAATGAATGTAGGCTCTCCAGAACAGTACTTACACCACTATGTTGCAAGAACTGACTGACAAACAGAGCTGCTGTAGAGCAATTTGTATGACACTAAAATGTGTTTGTATTCACTCACAGTTTTTATATAAAGCACGTTTTCTTGCAGTTATTAGCTAACATGCACAAACTAAGTATTACAACACAGGCACATGTCTGATAATGGTAAGATTTAAGGCAACAAGTCCAACCAACAACCCACCATTAACCTTTAGCAATCATACAGTCATAAAAAAATGAATGACACCACTAATATATTTAACACCCAAATATAGACTAATTTAAATGTATTTCCTCTACCATTCTATATGTAATTAATATTTATAGGTGACTGACTATGTGCTGCTCCAAAAAAAAATACAAAAATTCCCAAACAATTTCTAAAATCTGAGCCGCTGAAGTTTGGAGACACAATTACTCAATCTCAACGACTAATTTCAATATCAGTTTTATTATTCTGCTATTCTTATTACATTATTATGTATTATTTTACCTGAGGGAAAAAAAACTGTGTTCTAGCCGAATTGGAGCCTAAACGTCATTCAGAGTCAGCAGTCAGAGCTTTACTGAGACGAGGTTTACCTGTACCCATTGACCTTGTCGACACACGTGCCTCCGTTCTGGCACCAGTGCTGATTGCAGTCGTTGATGTTGACAAGGCAGTTGTGGCCCGTCCACCCAGCAGGGCAAACACAGCTGTAGCTGGTGGCGTTGTTAAGAATACAACGGCCTTCGTTGGCACAGGGCTGGTGGTAGAAGTTTTTGACGATTTAAATTCAGGCAACATAAACCGATACTATGTATTCCAGACACAGATGCACACACATAACTACTAATTACCATGGCGTGAAAATAATGAAAAGAATCAGACTGGATTACAGGACCAAGATCAATATGAAAAAGACTGCTGCAAGTACATTACGTTTCACATTGGGCGAGCAATAAAAAACAATTATATTTCATCAAGCCCTTTACACACACATTATGGTACAGCCGCTTTCAATCCCCCCCCACAACTCTTCAACAGCCCCCCACCCCCCCCCACCCCCCCCGAAAAAAAAGGTGCCAGAACAATTTCTTTCCACTGCTGTCTCACGTTTTGAGGCATGAAGCCCTTGAAGTGCCTTCAACGCAACATTCATCAGCGCAAGGTAAACACAGTCAGGAGACAGGCCCGCGTGATCGGTTATGGGAGGAATGCAATCTTTTTCAACCAGATGTTTTCAGACAGAGGTAAGGGGGGGGGGGTGGTGGTGGGAGAGTGAGAGGGGATGATGGCTGCACTACTCGGGACAATCTGCTAATGGGCCTCATTTGCATACAAAACCACCACATACTGATTAATGGTTACATTTCAAACCATTTAGAGGGGCAATTACAAAGAAAGCCAGATTAATACATCAACATGTTCGTTCTCATACTCAGCTGTAATTATTGCATGCCCCCCCCCCCCCACATCCCACCCCAAACCCCTTACTCCTTTTTGGCCAAAGAGGGGGAAGAAAAAGAGCTGACTCACCTGTATGTGCTGGGGACATGGTTTGCGACACGTATACCTGAACCCATCAGGTAAATCTAGACACACCGTCTTCGGGGGACACGTGGCATTTGGAAAAGCACAGACGTCTACATCCACCTCACAATGCATTCCAGAAAACCCTGCGGGGGAGGGGGGGTGAGGGGGTAATACAGGAAATTACCGTAGCACCAGCCACAGAAAGGTAAACTGACATGGCTGAAGAACTATACGCCAGGAACAAAATAGGCGCCATGAGAGAGTTTAACACATTAGGGTAAGTGGATTTTCCACGGCCCTGTTGCTGACTGCCCATATCACGGATCTGCAAAGACCCATGTGCGCTCCCGACAACCAGAGAATATGTGTTTACTGTATGCCATGGAAAATAACCTTCAATTCTTCGCAATATCATTTTCTATGGCAGGTCATCATTTTATGAGCTGGGCCCCCCCAAAGAGGCCCTTTTACCTCCACACGCCTGTGGGAGAAATTACATTGATTTTCTTTCCCCTCCCATCCCTCCACCCCCTGAAACACAAATATTGCATGTCTAATCCCACATGTATGTGTGCACATCATTTTGAAAGACAGACAAATTTCACATTATTAGTTTCTTTGTTCAATACGAAGCCAACAGAGATTCCATCCTTTCTCACTCCTGTGCACTGTGTGCTCCTGATCGGCTTAGGGAAAGGAGGTGTGCGTTTGTGTGTGTGTGTGTGTGTGTGTGTGTGTGTGTATGAGAAGGTGGTCGCAATGGGGTGGGGGTGAGTGGGGGGTGAGTGGAAGGTGGGTGCATTCATTGGACGGATGGGAGCAGCTGGCAGAGAAAACCGCATTGGCAGGCCTGCCAGGAACACGCCAATCTCCTGGGTGGGACTTTCAGGTTGCATCAGTGAATGCAAATGCTGCCTCAGCTGGTCGAGGAGAATCAACAATTACAGGCGAATCATATTATTACAATGGCGTCTGATGGGAGAGTATTTCATAACACAATATTGACACAATCCTGCCGCACTAATGAGCTCTGGCTGAGAGGATGACTGATCTGTTGGGCTGTCAGTCTGTGGAGAGGGGAGCAGGGGTGGGGGTTGCTCAGTGCTGGGCTGGGCACTGAGATGATCCAATGCTGTGGGGGCCCAATCAGTTGTGGATTTTGAGAGGGAAGGGAAGTCTGGTACCTGGGGGACACGTGCACCGGTAAGAGCCCACCAAGTCAGTACAAGTTCCATTGTGCCGGCAAGGGCTGGACTCACACTCGTCTACTTCAGCTTCACAATGGCGTCCTAAGAGACACACAGGAAATGAGTCACTACTGCTGCGTGTTAGAAACACTCCCTTCAAAACCTTCTTCTTTATTTTTTATTTATTAATATTATTTGTAAGGGACCATGAGCAGTTATTAACATAAATGTTTCCATTTGATGCACTGTAGCAGAGTTAAGCTTATGGGCTAATTTATGTCTGCAGTCCCCTGGCAGGGCACAATAAAACAATCAGCAGACACAGGACAACATTCAACACAGAGACAATACAAGCAATGCAATACATGGGCAGTACATGACAAACATAATAAAACAAAAACACACATGGTAACGCCACTGTATACATAGTCAGCACCACTGTGGATATGTAAAATAATATAAACTATATCAAATATGTTTTGTCAGTAATCAGTGGGTGCAGTGTTAATTGGCTTTCCAGTTGATTGGCTTTATATCTATGTCTTTGACATGACACTGGCAGAGTAACTGTTTTGAAAATCACAAAATGACTTTATAAAAAGTATTACATGTATGTACAACATGGGATGTAACATCTAGAGCTACCGTATGTTGTTATTTTTTGTATATGAACATTAGCATGTAGTACATGTAGCAATAGACATTTACCCTGACAATGTTTGACGAGACATTTTGTGAGGCCTTAAAAATCAGATCTGCTTTTACAAATAAAAACAGAGAGCACTGACTGAAACTGCCGTTAGCGTAGAAATTAAATTTCAGTGAAAGATTTTGAAACTTTAGAACGTAATGGGAAGTGATCTTTGAAATGTCATGGTATCAATTCTGTCTTTCTAAGAAAACATTGATTTTTGGTCTCTGTGCCGCCCCAAAACGCAGGCAATCTGAGACTACTTAGCTCAGCAACATGATTAATAGAATCCTCACAGTTCCAGCAGGCTGCTACTTAAACACACACACACACACACACACACACACACACACACACACACACACACACACACACACACACACACACACACACACAGACTTCTAGTTCCAGCAGCATGCCACACACACAAACATTAAGCTTTGCTGTCGGAGAGTGTAAACATTCATCAGAGGAAAAAATGGACAGACAGCAATCTGCTGAGACTTTCAGCCAAACAAATTACCAGGAAGTCCTGTCAATACCCAGGCCCGTTTCCCTTTTATAGTCTTCCACAAAGAGGCCATGCGGAAACACCACTTAGGCCAAATGCACATGACATAAAATATATATTCTTACAAAACAAATGACCTATCTTTGAGAAGGTAAAAAAAAAACGTCCTCAAAGGCTGCAAGGCCACAGGAGTGAGAAGTGAAACACTTCTTGAGGTACCTCTCTAATTTGGCAGCTGCCTCTGTTGATGCTTGCAAGGTGTGACTGACTTAGCTTAGGGGGAAGGATGATGAATGGGGAGGGATATAGGGGGAAAATGAACATGGAAAGGTCAGGAAGCAAAGTCAGAATTAGGAGGTCATGCAACGCCAGGCTGAGCGAGGAGAGATGAGGTCTCGTCCTACACATGTGTGTGTTTGTGTGTGTGTGTGTGTGTGTGTGTGTGTGTGTGTGTGTGTGTCTGGGTGTGGGAGTAGAGGGATTTAGCAAAAGATAGAAAGCAGGAGAGAGAGAGAGAGAGAGAGAGAGAGAGAGAGAGAGAGAGAGAGATAGAGAGAAAGAGAGAGAGAGACAGAGAGAGAGAGAGATGTAACTGGCCGAGCAAATGTGAAACTAGAACTGGAAAAAAGTGATCTGACTACTATCTGTGTCTACTAGGAACAGTATCTATCTATCTCAAAGCTTTTATCCTCTCATCAGCTGGACCTGTTTATCTGTCTATCCACTCTACCTTCCTCTTATCTACCTCCTGATTCATTCTCAGTTCACTAATCTGTCCATAGCATTACAGTTTAGGAGAAGGCTTGTTAAAAGTCAATTAGTTAATTGCCATGTGCACATTAGAATAGCACAATCATTGAATAAACTGCACACTAAAAATAGAATTAGCATTTTCTAAGTTTGTCCAGGCTACATCTAATGTGTTGTGGTGGTTGCAAAGCACAAACATTAAATGCTCGCAGCAATCTGTATTCTACTGGGGTATTGATTAGGTTTCTGCTTTTATATGCCATAATCTTTAAGCTCAAGCACAAAAAGCCCTGTTTCTGCTTGAACAAGCAGATTTGGAAAACAGCATTCCAATATACTACCAAGTGATTTAGGTGAGCTGAAGATCCATGAGCGATTAGCAACCCATATAACCATAACCATTATAACCACCGCTATAACTGCACAGTGATAACATTTGCAGTCCAAAAAAACAGAAGATGGTTGACAAAGGCAACTCTATGTACCTTATAAAAAGGGTCCTAAGCCTAAAGCAATGGCTTTAACTAAACAAACATGAAAATACATGTGATGTAAGGCATTCAATTCATCTGAAGAACAGCCCACCAGCCATCTTTGTAATTTGTAGATGTAATTTTCAGATCAATACCTTGTTTTCATGGCAACAAGAAAAAAGAGGGAGCATGCGAGCGGAATGGCGCCTGCTTTTGGTTTTCATCAGCTTTGAATCTAAAGGAAGGGTTCAGATAAGAGGCGGTGTGGGCTCGAGAAAGGTGCAGATTAAAAAGGGGCCTTTATCTAGGCACGATCTGCCCTTCCCGAGATTTCACCTGCCTTCATAGACACATATTGCTTTTTTAAAGCATGTCATCATACTCCTTTGGCTGATTGCAATCGGTGTTCTTGACATCTCTTGCTGACCTTAAGGACAGCACCACTGCTTCTGTCAAAAACTCAGACTGAGTGGGCTTAGATAAGGAAAGTACGTAGAGTAGGCTTTCCTGTCAAAGCAAGAATGAAGTCAGGCCCACCTGTGTCCAATAAATCTATACACTTGCATTATGAATATTAAAAACATGGTCCAACTCACAGGTTAATGCCAATGTAGTAATTGGGAAATTAAAAACAAAGGTAAAGGCAAACAGTGTGTAAATAATGTTTACTGCAATTCATCATTAAAAGGAGATCTGTATTTCCTAGTATGCCAATACAATTATTACCTCTGCCAGCAGAGGTTATGTAATCATCTGCATTTGTTTGTTTGTTTGTTTGTTAGTTAGCAACATAACTCAAAAAATTATGGATAAATGTTGAAGACATTTTCAGGGTAGGTCAAAATGGGCTAACTTAAAAGTGATTAGATTTTGGTTTTGATCTGAGCTGCCCTGGCGGAGGTCTGCACTCTCTGAGTGTCTTTCTAGTTTATTATATGACATCGACGTCTGTGGGTAACTAAGATAAACATAAAGATTTCTATAATGACATTGTAGGACCATATCTCACTATGAATGACAATGAAAGGACCATTGGCTTCTACTTTCTTGTGGTTCTTGTGGAGCACACTTGTGTAGCAGAATTCTGCTTGAGTAGAGATCCAAGTAAAGACTCTGGATTTCAGCTCAAAAAGTCCCTCTTGCCTCTGTGGTGATAATTGTAGTTTCACATAAGGAATGTGAATTAAAATTTGCCAAATTACTGTCATCAGCTACAGGGTTGCGGAGGCTTCAGTCCTTGTAAACTGTAGGCTGAAATTTGATACTAATGGAGCATAAATGGGTTAGGCCTAAACTAATTTATGCTGTTCAGCTGGTGATTGATAGCTGAGAGTTTCCATCTAAGCGTGGCATCTCAAGTTTGCATTTAGAAACCGCCCTCGCCTAATTCCACCCTCAATTACAAAGGGCGCAACCAAATTCTCCATCCCTCTTAAAAATGCCAATTTAATGCCGAGTGCTGCACAAAAAAATAATTAGCATTGCTCACTTTCCCAGCCTCAGTCGTTTGTTTGAAATTCTGTTCCAACATTGGAGGAAAGCTGAAAAAAGGGAGTTGCATCATTCACTGCAGATGGTTCCAAACACTCCAGCGTATGCACCTTTCTATATGTCACAGATGAAGAGGAAGGGAGAAACACTTCCCCATGTTTTATTCATTTGTGTTGTTCTCATTTTCATATCAAATCAGTGTTTTAAGCGTTTAAAGCAGTAGCGAATGCCTTTTTCCCGCAAATCAGCAATTGCTCGAGCAATCTGTTCTATTACGAGAAGCGATTTTTTTACTTGCTTAAAAAAGAAATCTTATCACTGAAGTAGTACGATATCTTTCAGAGCAGCCTAAGCCCTGCTCATGAAATGCTATAAAAATAGCCTATCTGATCATCTGCCATTATGGTGGATAAAAGGCTGAGCTGAGCTGAGGAACAGAAGGAACAATACCACTCCCGAAAAATTATTCCCAAGAAGCAATTTTGTTACAGTCGGTGGGAGCCATTGAACACAATTCCTCACACAGTTCAAGAACCACAAAATTATTCATGACATTGGTATGCAAATGGTGATAAAAAATCATCATGATCTGTCAATATTCAGTATTTCCTTTGTTGAAATGAGTTTTTGTAATAGCTGACACTTACTGGTTCACAGTTCATTCAATGACCTGATGCCTCTATTTTTCATGATTATTGTAATGTTCTATTATAGGTATTTCCTAAAACAGATGCTGCACTAGGATAGGAATATCAATAATAGCGCTACAGGCAATGAAAAACATCATGTCATGAAAACTGACCTTATAACCGTGAAGCAATTTTCTGTCTTTCCCATTCTGACTAAGCATAGCCACATTAATTAACATTTCAAATAATTTACACAGCAATGTACGCATAACAAATGTACGTTTGTTATGTGAAGTGATCCAGTAGGGTTGTAGTCACTTCCATAAAAAAGCAAATACTGTTTTCTTTTGCAATAATCATATAACAGCAATCTTCATGCTGCACTAGCATGAATCAACATCTAAATAAAGTGGTTTGAAAAAGAGTAAAAACTAACTAGCAGTACTGGGTATATAAAAAAGAGTTCACACAGAATAGCCGAAAAAATGGTGGTCTGACAAAATAGACAGCTTCATTGTTCCTTCCTTGTTCGTTATTTTGCATGTATTAGTACGTCATTAATTACTGACAGTGACCACAGCCATCAGGCAGTAGCCTGGAACAGTATTTTGTCCACCTCTTGAAATTACATTTCATGTAATTACCCAAACAGCCATTTTCTGACTCAGGCAATCAGCACTCCAGCCAGAATGCCTTGTGTGTTTGTCCATGCTCTCCAGATTTCACTGATGAAATGCTACCTAACCTCCACGGGCCCTTCACTTTTGAGACATTATAAGGCAAATCACAGGATAATCCACTTAGAGCAGCAGTGTGCAGAAGGGGGCTGACGGGAAAGGCATGCCTTTGGGCTGCAATAGTAATCGGGGCACAACAGAGGATCTGGACTCCATTCAGTACCCCAGCAGATGGCAAAATAGAGAAAAAATTGTATTAAGCGTAAATTTGTGGTGAACTAAACCACCATTAGTATAAACACAGTGTAAATCATAATATACATCTAATGTTGTGCTGTGCATCCTCTCAAGCAGGAGAGCGTGAGAATACACAGTGCACTTCTTCATTACTTTATCACCTTTCCCATGGGCACAGAGCATGGCTGGGTGATATGTTTTAGGAAATAAAATCTTGGGTTCTTTCCCCACCAAACTCGATGGCTCATGACATTTGTTTGTTTTCCTCCATCACATAAAAAAAAACTAAAATGAAGATGTTTGGAGCTAGAAGCTTTGTAGAACCCAGCTCATGTTGATAAAATGTGTGAAACTCATTTATGGCCGCATGGTTGAGTTGGACCTTAGGTGAGTTGGGGAGGATTAAAATGACACCATCTCAAGCTCACTAGTGTTCTTTTCCTGTGTGCTTTTGAAAAGGTGAGGCTAAACAAACTTCGGCAAAATACTTGCTGCGTGGTAGAACACACCTGGGGTGGAAAGTTTTGAGCATGTTGATGAAGCATGGCTTTTCCACTGTGTACATGGACACTATATTTTTAGCTATACTGTATGTAGCACCACTGCATCGGTGATAACTTTCCACTGAGAGCCCTTATCATCACAACATCAAAATGTGAAAATGAGCCCACTAATGATGGCTGTGCTTTTAGCGGGTGTTTGTAGGCTGCAGTCTTGTGTTACTCATAGAGAACACTTTTTTCCCACTCAGCGTTATGCGTTATGTTTGAGGTGCTGGAAAAAAAAAAAATCCCCCTACTACCTTTGGTTGCAACAGCTTTCAGATGTACTTGGCAGCAGACCTTGGATTGTTTGACATCTGTACAAAACCAAACCAATGCCAAACAACCGAAGGTACAGTGCCTTCTTTTGGGGTGAGTGTTTCCCCCTCGCTGCCATGTTGCATACAATGTACTCATGTAGAGGTGGGGAGAGGGAGATTAGCTTCTCCACGTACAGTATTCAGTACAGCAGCACGACGGAAGCATTGAAAGTAAAAGAGAAAACAAATGTAATTAAAACAAAAACCTTCCTACTGTTTTCATTTAACATCTGCTTCTCACCTACACGTTGATTGATTTTATGGGACTTTCAAAATTGAATAACTGTTATATAGTGCATGCAAATATTTGCATGCTGGATTTTTGTGATCTGCATGTCAGCAAAAGAACATTTGATGAGTCTCCTGTAGAGTAAATCAGGAATGAAGTTATTTCTTCAGAGAAATATACATAAACTTCATTCCTCACAAGAAAACTATTTTTATGTGTAGTCAGTGCCCTCAAGTGAGACCCAACCATCGGCTACAGCAATCAAAGGGTTTGCAAACACAGGTCATTTTTTGACCGTATTTCAGAGACTACCATTTCCATAACTGAGCCTAGCACTGATTAGCTATTCACTTCTTATCAAGGCCAGACACCTCTGTCACTTTCTGACGTTCCGCCTTCTCTGCTTGTTCCACCTCAATTCTTCTGTCGCCGTGTTTGTCGTGAGCCTGTGGCGTCTGCCATTGTGTGAGGGGGTTGTGTGCACGTGCTGTGACGCATCACGCAATCACAACAAACGACCAAGATGAACATCCAATCAGTCACACATTCAGCACCATTTGCTGACCAACCATCCAATCAGTGTGCACAAGGTGAACAAGTGCACTGTCATTACCTCACCCAAGGAGGTATGTTTTAATTACCGTTTGCTGATTTGTTTGTTTACTTGTTTGTTTGGTTGTCAGCAAAATTAGGCTAAAACTACCATGCCAATTTCTTTTTTTTTTATGGATCTCAGTGGAGAGGTGCAGTGTAGGCCAAGGCAGAACCCATTACATTTTGGAGCGAATCCAGATCTTGCGGCAGATCCAGATTTTTTTCTCCGCTCTTGTAACTTTGTGAAATAGGGCATTTTTTGGGATTAACTTTTTTTTTATTATTATGGGCTTTAGAAAACAAATCTATCAAAATATTTTTTTAAAGGAGAAGTCTCCTGGTTTTGGTAGAGGTTTGCGCCCTCTATGTGTTCTTTGTAGTTTCATGTACCATTCATGTCCCACATACTTATATTTAACATTCATATGCTTAAAGTGCATGTTACATGTCATATGCATAACACATGTTTAAAGAAGCATAATGATGTTTACACCTGCAAGAATAGGATATAAAACCTCTTGACATCTCTGACCCCTTGAGTGTCTGCTGTAAACAGATTAGATGCAGTCTTAATTAGACAGAGGCAATTAAACCATCTCTGTACAACAAGGACCTGAAGGTCAGTGCCGTGCGATGCAAAGCGCATAGAACAGTGGCATGTCTTAGTTCTGTGGTTAGCATGGCCATGTTCTACATCAAAGGACAAAAACTCTTCAACCCAAGGGTGGAAAGCTTACAAATTTACTGTACGACTAGGACAGGCAGAGAGTATGTAATGTTAGCACAATGCAGGCAAGTGAGTCAGAGCAATACCATAAACGCCTCAGTCCTATTTTTTTTTAATGAGAACCAACGTCATGCATTGATTAATAGGAAATTAGATTCTTAATAGAGCAAAATAGAGTGATTCATTATCAGCCCCATGTTGGGCTAGGAGAATAGTGTCCATTTGATACACATCAGTGTACTGTATGACACTTGGGTCATTGCTTTACAAAGTCTGGCATTTAATAATAAGAATATGTTTATTGGATTCCTTTGGTGGATGTTTCAATTTACATGGAAATCAGCTGTATAGACAGATATTTAAACAGCAAATTGGGACACAAACACACAGTGGAACAATGGACATTGGGTCTGTATGTTCAGATATCAAATACCCAGGGGTCTTTTTTGTATAAAGTTAACAAATTAAAAGTAATTTTCTTAATGAATTGTCTCCACACAGTCCCAAGATTATGACAGTGTGCCCATTCCCACATAAATATTCATAAGCACTTGACTGACAGGTTGTGTACCGTGTCTCGCGAGAGTCCCCTGAATCTTATAATCTCATAATCAACTTTAAGAGGAATAACAACACTTTTGACAGATGGGCAATTTATTACAGCCGTGCAACTCCTCGCTGGTGGCAGAGGACCGAGGCGGCTCCTCACCTGTGTAGCCGGGAGCACACTTGCAGGTGTAGCGTGGGGGGGCCGTGGGCTGGCTTACGCTCACGCACGTGGCTCCGTTCATGCAGCCTTCTGGGTAGATCAGGCAGGCGTTCTCCACATGCTGGCAAACCTCTCCAGTCCACCCAGGCGCACAGAGACACTAGCAGAAGAGAAGGATGGAAATGAAGAATATGTATCAAGAAAAAGGGACAACAAAGGGGCTGAGTCTTTCTTTCCTGAAGGTTTTAAGCATCTAAGGGCAAAACCACCTGGAGTAGGTTTACTCACGGGGAAATGTACCAAGTGACATATGAAGCGTTTGCCAATTTATTTAGGATTGATGATGATGTTGTGACAGTGGCAGAGAAAACAGGCTTCGTGTTATCAATACTGCAAAGGGGTGCTATATTGGAAATCTGACAGGAAGTGACAGAAAAGACCTAATCATGACATTACGGGTGCTATTCCCAGCGACTAGCAGAGGTGACCCTAATAAGGATCAGTACAGCACTTTTTCATCAGGATGTTGATGTTGCTGTCCACTATGCGCTGCCTTGATTAAACAAATGATTCGCAAAAGAACACATGACAGCCAAGGTGACACTAAGACGATATTGAAATGGAAGGTCACCACAGGGAGCTGCACACAAAGGCAGACATCATTTATATTCAACAGAACAAAATAGATGACATCATAATTGTTATAGATGAACACAAAGGTATCGACTGTCAAAGGTACAGCACATTTTTCATCTCCTGACACGGACTCCATTACTCGCTCAATAAGTATTGTTTTGTAAAATGGCTGCCCACATTAACAGATGCAGTATCTGCCTTTGGATCTGTTCATGTAATCATGAATCATGGAATTAGTGTTGTTTGGCAGAATGATAGTATATGGGAAGAACACAACATATCAATTTTTAATTATGGTAATGGTATTCTATATACCCATCAACAGCAACAGTCACAACTTGCCAATCCAAAAAGAGCAGTGAGAAAGTGACAACCCACTGAAAATCACATTCTGTTGCAATAAAAAATGAACAGTTCCCACAAGTAGCCACTGTAGAAATATTCCTAAATACATACTGATGTGGAGAAATTAGGGAGTCATCTGAATCAACTGTCTTAACAGTATTTACCTAATGCAATAATAATTACATTTTTACAGAATGGTCTCTAATGTGACAACTGGTGACAACTGCCTGCTTCTATGTAAACAAGAAAAATGCACATCTGTTGTTCAAACTTGTATTTTATTATTTTTTAAAATAAATATAATGTAAGCTTGTCAGCGAGGGGGAGTCAAAATTCAATTATGTCACACGGTTTCTGAAGCCTCTGTCTGTGGTCTTAATGACATCAGTAACAAATTGACTATTTTACTCTTTAGGACCAGGACACAATTTCCTCATTAGACCTCGGTTCATGCAGTGTTTCACACTGTGTGTTATCAGACTTTTTTGTTTACGAGTATTTCATTAGTTTGCTCTGTATTAGGTTACTTACATCATACCCGCCAATTAGGCTGAGGCACAATCCCTCATTCAGACAGTTAATACCGAGCAGCCTGCAGTAGTCAATTATTTCCTCACAGTTCTTCCCGGTAAACCCTCGGAGGCATCTGTGGAGAGAATGACCAGCACTGCTTTCAGTTCACCTCTCATCCAGTGGCCACACAGAGGGCTGTGACGGGCATGTGGATTCATTGCCTGTGATACAGACAGCCACAAACAAACCCTCCTCCAACTCACATGCACACACACACACACGCTTACACACGCACAAACACACACACACACACACGTTTGAACACGCACACACGCATACACACACTCAAGCACACTGACAAGGTCTGTAGAAAACACAAACATCACTAGAAACCTTCAAAAATACAAGATACAGTGGGTTATATATAAGCCAAGTAGTTCTGATAAGCTACTATATTTTAAAGTGGCTTAAAAGGCTTTAAAGTCAAAATGCTGGTACTTATGTTCAGGATGAAGGGGATAGAGGAGGACACAGAATGTTCTATACAGAAACCTGCTGATAACCCTATTACAACAACATTCTTAGAAAAGCAAGAATAGACAAATAAGACAATTACATAAAAGAAAAATGTATTTTTTTTAAATCACCCTATGAAAACATTTTGTTCTTTCCAAAAATCGCTTATGCAATTTGGGAGCATATTAAAGGTTATCATCTGGACTTGTTACATCTGTAGTGCGCGGTGAAATGAGCCTACCCTTGTCTTTTAAAACACTTGTAATTTAGCTCACATCAACCTTTTCTGGGCCCTACCTTAGACAAAGGGTGCGGGTGGGGGGTGGTTGCAGGGATGGCGAGGGCAAAAAATGGTGTAAAAAAGAATGTCTCTTCCACTGTCGGCCAAGAACACATTTCCTCTGGGCACTGGGACAGTTTAAGTGATGTTATTGGGTCAGACCCGCACATGATCCCCGCGTTATGAACACCGGTCCCGTATGACCGCTGGCGATTGCCTTTATCTGCCACGCTCGCATTGGCGCTCACCGAGTCGCACGCTTCACTGATAATGCCAACAACACCGCGCCTTTTGTTTCAGGACAGTCTGATCCATCACAGCACACACCTACCGCTCGCAACTTTTATCTAGCTCCCCGTTCGCTTTTAATTCAAACTTTTCTATTCCCTCTCTCTCTCTTTCTCTCCATTTGCGACCTCTGCTCTTGACTGTCATTTGTTTAAAGAAACCCATTTAAATGTATTGATTTAGGTGGTCTACCATTCAGGCCCACTGAGATATCTGGCAAGCGATAACTAGAGCAATAACTCAGAGGGCCTCTAAAAATAAGCTCTCCCCTGTAAGGAGTAATAAAGAAGCCTCTGGTATTACTTATTATCTGTAGGAATGAGCTGAAAAGCTGTCACTTGGCCAGATACAGAAACACAGATAGATTTTGGTCTCAGATAGTCACAACATGAGAGGCTGAAGCCAAATATATGAACAGCAACATAAATAATAAAACAAACTCTAAACGTGTATTTTTAGGCAGCCCTATTAATCATCTGATTTAAAAAAATCCATCAGACAGTGAGTGGCAGTCACATATTTTGCATCAGTAAAAGCAATATTTTTTTTCCCCATAAAATAATAAAACGCATCTAGCCTGAAGGAGGACGTGGGATAATTGATTGCTGCTGCAAAAAGCGAACCCCGCAAGGGCCGCAGTTGGCTGCAGATTTCAGCAGTCGACTGTGGCAAGGCCCCCCCGGCCGCGTTACCTGCAGGTGTAATCGTCACCCAGGGACACACAGCTGCCGTTGTTGAGACAGGGAGAGGACGCGCACGGCTGTCGCACCCTCCTGCACTGTCTGCCACTGCCTGCGGGGCCTCCCTCCTCGCACACACACATGGATGGCTGGGAAAAAAAGAGGAGGAGGAGGGGGGGGAGGAGGAAGGGGGGGGGAGACAGGAAGGGCATGGAATGAACAAAGAGGAAAGAAAGAAAGAAAAAAAAACATTAGAAAACGTGTGTCAGTTTGAGGGAGAGGAAAAAGCTATGCTGGACAGTCAGAATGAGGGGAGATGGGGGGAGGAGGTGGTTTGAGCAAATAGAGTGAGGGGAGGAGGAAAGGAAGGAAGGAAGGAAGGGAAGAGGAGTACAGAGATTGAGGACAGAGAGAGAGGTGGAGAAAAGAGGAGCAGAGCGAGTGAGAAGAGAGGGAGGGGAGGGAAGTAACTGGGAGTAAAAGGAAAGAGGGGTTCAGGATAAGATATGCTTCATCACTGCCGAGCATTTAATCACCAGCTGGCAGGTATGCAGCCTTAGAAGAGAACAAAACAAAACAAAAAAAAACAAAAAAAACCACAGACAACCCTGGTGCATTTGAGAAGAAATGGAGACAAGAGTTTGGCGGGGTATAAACTTGTGGGATAAAGGAAGAGACAGCGCGCTAACACGCCGACTAAATCCTAAAATAGAGAGAGACAGTTCATTAGCAGGCTTTGCACCGCTGCTGTTTACTAACTGATCTTGACAACGATATTTCTGATTCGGGCACCCCAAGAATCAGGAAAAGAACAAAAGTGCAATTCAGTAAAGGCTCATAAAAAACTTATGATGACATTAAACCTGGCACACTTTTTTTTGCAAGGGGGGGTGGTGGGTTGTGTCATTGGGGGCATTGCAAGGGCTGAGCAGTAGCTCAGTAGCTTTTTTATAGCTCCAAGATGTCTGAGAGAATCCGACAGAATCTCAGCAGACCCAATCGATGTTGAGCAGATCAATTAGCGTGTGCCTCCCCACCAGTCAGGTTTGACTGCTCTCACTCTCTCAAGCGGCTATTGTATCTCGTGAAGCCCCTTTATGGCTCCACCCACGTGGCAAATTCCACCATAAAAGAGAACCAAGGTCACAGAAGACAATTAATTCATTATGGTATTTTTCTTTTTCCCCCCATTCTCGGCCCCATTCGCTGCGGAAAAAGAACGACCAATCTAGAAGATCCTGAGTTTAAAAAGCCCATGCCAGAGCAACAATTTATCGCGTGTGGCTGAAATGGAAAATTGGGACAGACACCTAATGCCCAAGAGCTTTTCTGTAATAGCATTTTTGATATGGTGCTTAAATATGTGCTGGCCTCAACCAGGGCCTATCAATTAAAACAAATGCCACCCCGTCTCACTATCAAAACAGAATGGTAACCTTCAAAATGACACTACTTGATCTGCTGCAAAGATAGCACATCAATTTGCATGTGACATTTTTCTATTAATCATTTTCTCTAAGGCACGGGAATGTGTATGTGTGGGGTTGGGAAGGGAAAGGGGTGTGTGTCTGTGTGTGTGTGGGGGTGTGGGGGATGTGTAAAAACACTCACGTGTTCCTCGTCGGAGCACGTCGGCTCAGGTTGACATCCGTGCGTGGCACAAGTGCTGTTCAGCTGTGTGTCACAGTGGGGCCCCAGGAACGCTTCTGGACAGGTGCAGGCATACCCCTCAGCAGTCTCAGTGCACTTGCCACCATTTTTGCACGGGTTGGGCAAACAGGGCAGCTTCCTTACATCACAAAGAGAACCTGGAATGCAGAGCGTGATAGCAGCAAGCTCAGTGAGAGAGGCTACCAGAGGCCCAGATACCATTATCTTAGCACCTGTGGAGAAAATGACTGACACCCTCATTTTTGCTCTTCTTTTCAAAACATAAGGATTGTAAATTTAAAAGAGATAAATGATTGACTTTACCAGACAGCATTCGTAACACTCCTACCGTAGCCAGGGGCAATTCTGATTTAGTACAAAGAGTTCTGTCATGGCAGTGTGCTTGTTTGATACAGAACAGGCAAAGGGTGTTATGTTCAAAGCACAATGCTGTGTGTCTCACAACAACTTATGGCAGTGACATGGGCACTGTGCACTAAGAGAAGAGAAACAGGAAATGAAAAGATAAAAGTGCAAAATTGACAGGGGAGAGGGTAAAAAACACTTTAAGATAAAATGATTCTGTTGCTTCCATTCAACTCAAACAGAATTGCAAAATGTCTTGAGCAACTGTGCAATTATGCATGAACTGATGCACTAGACACGTGAATGACAGCGTTCGCTTCCCAGAGATTCTGGCTACGCATATGTGTACACAACTGGGTCAACACAATCAGCACTGTGAGCTGTGCACCACAGATTTCACAGCGTGCTTCATTTTCTGCATTTCACTGTTTTAGTAGGCAGTAATTCTAGCACTGTGGAACCTTATCCTGTAACAAGTTAGGGCCACATTAAAGTCAGAATGACATAATTAACAGGAATCTTAGGACACCACACAGAGCATGTCCTTTTTAATATGGGATATCAGGCCATTTTAATGGAGGCAAACATGAATGAAGAGTCACTTTTCTTTTAATTTGCCAAGAGCAGGATTCCTGTTACAAAGTAAAAAAAGATACCTTTTCTGTAGTCCTAGGATTTAAAAGCACACTGTTGAGGTGAGTATTCCATCATCAAAATCACTTTTGTCATTCTATTCCACAGTCACCCAGGGACGTCCACATCAAATCTGCATTTAATAACAGCAACTCTCACAGGTCTCTCCCAATTTAACGAATGAAACTCCTGATGGACATGTTTACCACCTGTCTGGAAAACAATTACAGTGTTTTGCTTTGCTTTGCTTTCTTCTGCCTAATTTCATTATCTGTCCTTTTTCCGTGGATCACTATGGCTGATTTCTCTCCCATTTCTCTCCCTCCTACGACCCAACAGAGCTATCACAGCCAACATGACAGTATTTTTTAATCAATTATTCAAGTAAGCTTTAAGAAGTCATTGGGATTTTCCGTAGCGACTACAGCGTCCTAAAAGCAGGAGTCACAGCAGGAATCTGAGTTGGAACATCAAAGGCCATTAATAATTTTTCGTAATGTCATTTCTGCGCATTTGCTCAATTATTCATTGAAATTCAGAGACATGTGCTTAGGCTGAGATACATAAATTACTCACACATACCCCAGTCGGTACAGTACAGATGGGTTGGATCAGCTTAACCTCAGACCAAGCCCTTTTCTAAGACAGCCTCAACCTACTGAGCTCAATTCAGCATCCACTGCAGCGCCAGCACAATGGACAGCAGAGCTCCCCTCTTCCTCCTCCTCCTCCTCCTCCTCCTCCCCTCCTTCACTTCCTCCTCCTCCTTCTCCTCCTCCTCCTCTACTCCTCCCATGGACTTCGGCGCGGTCCACATGACCAAGAGAGCAAAAGAATCAAGGTGTGAGCAAGGACATCCTTGTAAGCAGACACTGTAAGGCATCTGACATCCAGCAGCAGTCTGACACTTGCCCCTCGTGGGTTAAATTTAGCCGGCATGAGCAGCGCCGCAGGTTCAAGGTGAACGCAATTTGATTTTATTCCCGAGAGGGGTGTTTCATTTTTGTGTTCTTCAGCAGGTGCTAACTCATTTATCTTTCTGTGTGACTTATTTCTTAGCATATTCCTCTATGCTAATCCCCTAGCGATTCAAGTTCTCTTGTTTCAGGCACTCCCCCCATAGTTTTGGACGCATCACTGGCAGCATCTGCGGGTATATATACACACACATATATATCTTTGACTTTGCACAGGCACCGTCTTTTACATGCATAAAAGTAGCATCCATCTGTCTGGCTACCTATTCACCACTTTCGTTGGGTCCATGAATATGTACCATGTCTGCACAGTGCCTGATTACATGCACTCGTTAGTGTGTAAAAATATGCTGTTCAAATACTTCTGTTCCAGAGTTCAGTAAGCCAACTGTGACTCCACATGACATGTGAAGCTGATGCAGTTTGGTGACACATTTTCCACACTAAGCTTAGCCGTCTATCCAAGAAAGGTAGGCACAGAATAAGTACTTCCGGCAGACTTTTGCGTGATCCACTAGTCGCACTTTTTTACAGCACAATCATACACCAAATCAATGCATACCCATCACCCAAATATGAATACCAAATAACCTCGCGGGATCATTTCCAAGTCAAGGCTTCCAAACAAACACAGACAGCACCTCACGAATGCCACAACCACCAGTCAAATGTGTCTTAATATTTACCAAGAAAACCCGCCGGGCTAAGTGAATTACAAAACAATTAACAGCAAATCCCTTAAGGGTTGTGGCCTATTAAGTCTGTAATACCTTGCCATAAATCCCACCTCCCCCCATTCTTCTGTGCAACTGGGGGAGGGGTAGACGGCATCAAAGGAAAAAATCCCAATTGAAACATCCCCCAGGAGCTCCTCATTATTATGTACCATCGGACTCCGGCCTGTGCGGTCAGCCTGCACCCGGACAGCCGCTAACTTCCAGGTGATTAATGGGATGACGGCTATGGCAAAGTCAGAGGCACCGCCGACGCCCGCAGGAAAAGGAGAGCAGGACGCAGCGCCTCGGCTTTGTAGTGTGCCGCGTTCTCTCCCATAGAGGTGCTCCACAAACGAGAAAAGGGAGGAGAAGAAAAAACTAGCTCGCTAATATGCAGGGCTGCAGCAGTGAAAGGCCGCTCTTGATAGGGCTCCAAGCACTACAGAGCCACCATCAGGTCCATCTGGGACACCCTCCACAATCAGAGGAACAGGCTGAACAGAGGATAACAGGCTAAATGCCATGAAAATATGGCCTGGGCTCCAAACAAACCATCTGAACAGATTTGAATAAATGGACAATCATCCCTCTGTACACTATAAGCAAACATTAGCTTGAACGCAAGGTAAGTGACCGTTCAGGCCTGATGTTAATAACACTTTTTTTTTTTTTTAAGTCCAAGGCTGAAATCAAATCCGACAAAATTCAAATGATGAAACAGGGAAATAAGGACATTTTGTTATGATAGTCTAACTCCAACCATTATGCAAAGTGGTCTCTGGCAATATCCAGAGACACCTAAGCACCAGGACCATCAAAACTATGAAAAACAAATATACAAAAACATTCCTTTTGTATATTAGTCTGTATTGTAGTCATTACACTGAGAAAGTGATATCTATATAAACTACACTGACAGAAAATGGAAGAATGGGCAGCTCAAAAGCAGGTTGTCTATCTTTTGTACTCTCTGTGCAGCACTACAATCAAACATGAGAGCTATGGTCGAGAGCAGATGGAGGTCAAAAGTAAAATAAATTGGGCATCATCTCATCGGGCACAGCACACACCACCTCCTCACTCCAGCGTAGATTTAGAACCACCACTTTAGCTGGTTGTACATTCACAACACAAAAAGCACAGGTTACCTCAGGCAGCGATTAGGCCTGATGCTGTTCTTTGGAGTCAAGCATTGCAAGCGTTGTTTCCATTAAGCTAAACACAAACACTTGCTTAATTGATTGTAGTACACCCTACGGCAAAGCTCAAGCCATGGAGCGCTTGGGTGGCTACAAAACAAAATTACAAAGGATACACTGGTCACATCGCACGCTACTTTCAGTTCTGTTGTTAATGACCCTCAGAAATGAGTAGAATGTTACGAGTAAATGCTATGGAGATAGAACCAACCTGTATATCCTGGATGGCAGTCACATTGAAAGGAAGTTGGCGTCACTTGTACACACAGGCCGTTTAGGCACTGTTTGCTGCAATTTTCTTTCCCAGTAATTTCCGAGCAGTTTATCCCTAGAGTGAACAAAACACCAAACCTGTCAACAGTAAGTAGGACAATGAAATAAAAATGAATGGCAGCTGTTTAGTTTCTGCTCATTTGTTTAGGTAAAATCAACACTCTATTATTCATTGCATCTCTGGGACTGATATCTTATTATTATTTGAAAAAAAATAACACACACAAACTTCACAATCTACTGAAAGCAGGAATTTGTGTTTTCATACATTACAAATTCAGCACAGATTTGCACTGCCATAAAAGTGGAGTGCAAGTTTTCCCTGTCAAAGACTGTAACAACAGGATTCAGCACTGCCAACAAAGCACATTCAGCAGGTGCTTTGTAGGCAGATATATAAGTGAATGACTAAAATTAAATTTGCAATGTAAACCACTGAAGACAACTGCTCCACTGCAGCTGTGGATGGTCCAGCATATTAACGCCCCATACATTTACATGTACAAATAAAAAAAACACTCAATGTGCATGTCAGGTCTGTACATCATGATTATTCCTTATTAAATACTTTCAGAGTAAGTGTTCAAACAGTTTAAATGTGGCTATTATGACCTTAACTTGTATTGACATAGAAAGGTGAACATAAAATAAATAAATCAAGTGAGGAGAGAGAGGGAGGGGAAAAAAACAACAGAAAAATATAAAGCAATTAGGAATCCTTTCAGGTGGTACAGAAATCCATTTCAGGAATAATTATGGTGATTAAAGGCAGGAAAAAAAAAAACAATTCCTGGAAAATGTTGTTGAAGTAAATAGCCCATGGGGATATCCACATCTCTTCTTGAAATTACAGGAGCGAGCTAAATGAGGACCAGTAATTATGATAGATAAATAATAAATAAGTATCTGTAAAGACAGAGGCTGGTTCTGGCAAGGTGGGTGCGTCTGGTCATGCTACTTTAATTTAATGAGCTCAATTTCTTTTCCAATTTATGGTAATTGAACGTGTGACATGACCTAAAAATGAAACCCATTTAGTGTTGGGGGAAGAGCGGGTGAATTCCATCTAGACTGGGTTCCAGAGGGGGAATAGTGCTGGTGCTTACCTGTGAACCCGGGTGAGCACTTGCATTTATAGTCATGAGTGTTTGGGTCGCCGGATCCATAACTCACACACGTACCGCCATTAAGACAGGGGTGTTCAGAGCATATGTCGTATTTCTCGCAGAATCTTCCCGAGTAATGCTTGGTGCATTCACATGTATACGTGGGGCTCAGCATGTCTGTTCTGCAAATCCCTTTCCCAGAGCACAAGCGAACAAGAGGGGAGTGCTGGCAGTTTTGCTCTTTTACTGACACCTTGAGTCGCAGGCCAAGTTTGCATAACTGGCCTAAGCTGCCCTTATGGGAAGCTACAAAGTAGTGCACCCCTGGGGTCAGCCATTTTGGCTCAACCCACACAGTCCTATTCATATCACCAGGAAACAGGTACTGTGCCGAATGAGACTGCATAACTGAACAGCTGTCAAAGACTTCCTTAGACACGTTCACCAGGTTGAGGCCGTACTCTTCCAGCGTGGCGTCGGCGAACACGTACAGCACGTCTCCCAGCTGCAGCTCCAGTGGACAGAGCTGCGAGGGGGCGGGCGGTGAGGAGGCGGCAGCGGTGGTGGGCGTGCGTGGCATCGCGTCTCCGTCCCCTTCAATCTGGCCGCCGTGGCACTGGGTCAAGCTGGTGCAGGTGTTTTCCAAGAGTGTCCATTTCACAGTGGTGCTCTGGGGCTGGGAGCGCCACTCGCGAGGGGCCGTTCTGTTGCAGATTGCCTGGCCACAGAGGCCGCCATCCATGAAATAGCTTAGCGCGAAGGCAATGAGGTGGAGGTTTAGCCTTTTCATGCTTGTCCACTCAGGTGCTTTCTTCGGGCTCATGATTATCTATGTCCGCATGGCTTATCTGCAGTCATTTGCGGGATGGATGGATTGAGGAGGAAGAGCTATTCAGTATGGTGGCTGGCATCAACCGACGGCTTAATCAATGGCATGGTGCAGTGACCTAATGGAAAAATAACAGCAGGGAGAGGGTTAATGCTTTGTTTCACGGGTGTTTGTGTGGGTTACTGAGAAGCCACTTCTACAGGTGTAGGTCAAAATGCAGACAATTGTCAGAGCAGGACTGCGTTGAAGTCCTGCTCGCAAGCAATACTACGCATCTTGGAGTTTGTACTACCAATATAACAGAAGCAGAGAAATACTCTACATTCTTCACTGTACAAATATATATATTTCTTTTTCTGTGTGAGCCTGCTGTAAATGTTTCTTGGGAAAAAGAGAATCGAGAGGAGTGCCTAGGGGCTGAAATCTGGTGTTACACAGACTGTGACTCCACAGCAGCTCTGTTCCACTACAGGCTATTAACCTACACGACTGAGACTGGGAGATGCAGGACTGAGTGACAGTCATAACACACACACACAAAGACACACAAACACACACACACACACACACAAACACACACACACACACACGCGTAGGGGCCAGACCCCAGCGCTGACCACACCAGGTGTGTCAGGGTGGCTTGTGCTTCCCTGTGGCTCGCACAGCAAATGACAACGTCAGATAAAATATTCCTCTTCCTCCCGCTGAGCCAGATCTGCCGGTGTCAAAGCGCAGAGATAAGTTAAAACAGACTGCATTGTCTTCCTCCCTCAGGCCTCTCTCTCTAACCTCTCGCATTCAAGATAAAAGTAGGGAGGGTGTGTGTGCGTGTGTGGAAAGTACAAAGTGCTATCTTCACCACTGCAGAGCAGATCCTGCACTTCTTGGTGCTTGAACAATGACTGATATGAATAACCTCTTGGTGATAAGTACTCAATGAATATGAAATAGAGACATAAATGCAGAGTGACTAAAAATGTGAATTAAGGAAGGCACTCAGCAGATGATACCAGGGCATGAACCTGTTCTCTCTCTCGTAGATCCAAAACAATCATCATAATTGTCAGCGACAGAAGGTTGTCGGTTAAGAAACATTAATGACCTGCTGGAGAAAGGTATCTAATCCAATCCAACAGTATATAGTCAAATCTGTTTTAATTTGAAGATGTCTAAAGGACTAAAGTAAATAGTAGATTAGATGGCAAAATGCGCTTGATGTTTTTAGGCGATACTTAAACATCACAACTCTTTAGTATGCTGACAATCCCCCCTACATGGAAAACTGAATAATGTCCATTTCTCGAACAGTATGATCTCCAGTAAGATGGTTCTTTTGTAGTACTGAATACATCTTTTGTTCCTAACCATGAACACTTATTTTACCATTTCAACAAGAAAGGACCACATGCATACTCTGGATTCAGACAATTGATTTAGTTTTAAGGGCTATGGCTATAGGACAATGAAACACATTTATCAATTCTTACAATGGTACAGCAGGGATCTCAGGTAATTGCCGGTTTTCTTATCCATAAAAACAACAAGAGGTGCTGACTGACCTAGCCATCACCATTAAAACATACATAAAATAAAAATAAAATCGATCTAAAAAGGTAAAATATGTCTGATTGCAGCAGACAAATACAGAAATGTCCTTGCCTGCTTTGCACAGCTCAAAATAACAGCTATCGACTCTCTGAGTCACCTACTTCTGGTGGCATTCTCTGAGTGAGCAGTTGGCATATGTCCTTTCAGACAAACATTTCTGACTGAGACATTGTGAGCACTATGAAAAGCAGAGATGACAGTTGGGTGAACCGAAAAAAAAGAAATAAAAACGTAACAGAGAGCATTTCAGAGTAGTCAGCTCTCTGGTGGTTTGCATCCTTTCAGAACGCCATCTTTATCTCACTGGCCTGTTGATTCATGGGGAATGTGGTGTTTGACACACAGTTTCACAACGTGGCTGTTTCTAAGTACACAATGCTGTGTGTGTGTGTGTGTGTGTGTGTGTGTGTGTGTGTGTGTGTGTGTGTGTGTGTGTGTGTGTGTGTTTGTGTGTGTGTGTGTATTTGTGTTTTTTTTCTTTTTTGGGCTCCAGTCAATGGTGCACCACACACAAAATTTAAAAAAGAGGTGCTACTTTTCCACTCAAAAAATGCAGTATGTGACTCCAATTTAAATAAGCAGTTTATAAGAATACTGAGGATGGCTCATGGACATCTTTCTCAGGCCTTTTCTTTGGGTTAGCACTGTATTAACAATAAACAAGCTCACTAACTTGTGAGCAAAATCACCAGGAAGGCACAGAAGACACTTCTGATCTTGAGCTAACAAGGCTTGTCACTGAATATGAATATCTATAAACATTTCACAAACAAGCAAGCAGAAATACATGGCTACTGTATGTAACAGAGATACACTTGACACCACTTGACACCATCCAGATCACACATTTTATACTGGCAGGACAATGTGAGTCTTCACCATCAACTCTTCATGCTGCCACATCATGCTTCCTGGAATATCTGACAGTGCACATTTGCATCATCCTACACAGTCCAGCCCCAGGCTCGAACCCATGACCTCACAGCAACTCTGGATTGGGTGGAAGACTCACTACCAAAGATAAAACCTGACTAATATAAATATATCAATATCAATAATGTTCTAATGCAGAGCTATGCTAGCTGGTACAGTATGTTACACAGCCGTATATTAAATTTGACTTACTTTACTTTACTTACATATTCATGTCATACACACGGCAATAAACATGCTCTGATTGGTAATAGTGTTGCTGAATTTCACAAGGACATATTTTCCATACAATGATATTTCATAAATTGACTAATTGTCTACTTTATAACATTCTGACCACCAACAGAAAAACAAAACAAACAACAATTTCCATCTTTGCTCAGTAAAAGCAGATACAGCTTTACAACATTCCAGCTGTGACAGGTTATGTTTGATTAAAATGTGTATGCATACAGTATACTGTGTATACTGTGTACACTGTGTATACTGTGTATACATTCCTATACAGTTTGGTTCAAGAGATAAATACATCTACTAATTAATCTTAGATGATTTTCCATTAATATGTCTTTAATCTGCTGCTCTAATCTTCATCTTCCCTCTTATCCATAAAGGTTGCGGCAGTGCACTCAAACTCATTACAGCATTTTAAATGGATTAAAAAGGCAATTTGTAAAAATGCACTGTATGAAAATGTAGGTATGGAATCACTGTAAAGTGAAAGAAGTCTTACAAAAAAGCAAGTGTTTGATGGACACCCCCCCACACACACACACACACACATACACACACACACACACACTATACAGAAAGTAATGCCACAATTTACAGCTCTTTGAAGCCCCAGGAAGAAGAAAATGTTAACAAAATAATTAGGACAATAGGCTAATGCAGAAGGCCTTTTAAGAGAATAACACAGACCTGTGTGCTTTGTTTTATGAGGACTGATACTATCCCTGCTGCCGTCCACAGGGATGTGGCTACTCCAACCATCTGCTGGATGCCTCCGAGATTAACCCAGAGATATCAGAATGCTGGTCACACTTTTAAATCAAGGACATGCATTGTGATGTAACCTCCATGATGTATTCATGGTTGAAAAACTCACACTGATTTAAACTGACGCTGTGCATGGACAGAAATAGCATGATTAATAGCATATTGCATTGAGCATAAGCCGCTACATGCCCTAGCCTGCGTGTTGACATTTTACAAATAAGACTTCCTATCTTAGGTGTTCTACCTTAGGATGATGACTTAATCATTTTTGTTGTTTGATGAGCTCCAAGATATGGCATTT
This sequence comes from Coilia nasus, assembly GCA_027475355.1. Lineage (NCBI taxonomy): Eukaryota > Metazoa > Chordata > Actinopteri > Clupeiformes > Engraulidae > Coilia > Coilia nasus. The sequence goes on along the minus strand of CM050204.1, from coordinate 7,362,520 downwards.
TGGTAGCGTGTCTGCATTAAGACACATGTCAGCAAACATGAGGCTAGAGAAAATTGAACAACCGTTTGAGTACGCCTGATCCACAATTAGTATTCGGCGGGCTTTCCACCATATTAGCCGAACTAAACGAGGCTTTGTAAACCAAGAGTTAATCAATAAGTGCATACTCATGTTGATAATTCATCATTATTAAACAGTCTGTTGTAAAGCGAGACTGTTGCTCATCACCCTCAGCTCTCCAGAAGGTTGATTAAATAGACCTCAACCGCTGATCAGAATTTGTAATGCACCGTTGAGTACACTGTTTTTTTTATGGGGTCTTGGGTTCACAGTTTTCATTGGGCATAAGCAATCATCATATAACCAGTAGACTATTTAAAATGCCATACTGGCCTCTCCAAGGCATGAGTAATAGCCCAGTGGCCTGCTAAACCAAACAAACCTTCCCCATTTAAAATTTGGCAAATAGTTCCAATTATACTTCAATATAAAACAGCAAAAGCTGTCGAAATCAGCTGGACACGTACAGTACACGGACATAAATGTGACTGTTCATCACTGACTGGTCTGTGATGGCGGTGCATTGTCCTAATGGAGGTGATTAATCAGCTTTATGCCACATGTTATGTTTAATGTGAATAAATTGCTCTCAAAATTCTAGGCTGTGTTGAGAGCGAGTAAGAATGCAATTGCATCACCAGTTAGGGTGAAACACACATTGTAAGCAGGCATGGGCAATACATTATGGATGGCCTGCATTAAGTCAAGTACGCTGAGTTGATGCTTTCCCCCAAAAGCTGCAAACTGTGAATCGGCAAATGGTTGAACTCAAAAGCAAACAGAACAACATCACCTCTTTTTGAGCTCCCACTGTACTCCATACAGCATCCCAAAGACACATCATTTTAGTTTGTGCTGAATCTATTAATTTACCTGTCATTTATTTCAGCAGTGAAGTATATTCATAATTTCTGAATATCACTTATCTATGCAAGATATGTTTTCTGAATGCAAACCTTCAGGACATACATCTCTTAAATGTTATGTTTTCAAAATCAGCTAAGTATTTTTATTAATAATGTGGTATTTTCAATATTGTACATCATTTTAGGAATAACATAAACATGACCATTGTGACAAATCACTACTTCTGTATCTCACTGCATCAGATTCTATATCTAAGGCACCCGAAACACCAGAGTTTCAGAACACACAGTGATGGGACAACTACTGTAGAAGTGGTTCACTGAAGGGGCAAAATGTAGCCCAGAAATTGTGGTGAGTAATGGGTTTACTTATATAAAAACATCCGAGAACTGTTAACTAGCCTATACTAATCTCCTATAAACTGAAATAGTCTTAGCTGTACATGAAGTGATCAGTATCAACACAATTACTCTATCAGAAACACTTGTGAGCAGAAAAGTGTGAAGAGACCAACCATTTAACTAACAAAACAACTTGCACAACCAGGGATTTATCTGCAGTGATAATCATACAAAACCAAGCCTATAGAGAATTGCAGCTTTCAGCATGTCATTGTGGATTTGCTAAAGTTGGTATCTTGAAAGTCTAAGATGTCATTTCAAAAGATATCTGTGCACTCTATGCACTTACAGGGAACAGGAGTAAATCTGCCACTGACAGGCCTGGAAATGATTTTACAAATGCACAAGGCAGCAACATCTCCGTTTATTGTATCTTGACACAGGACAAGCCCCATTACACTTTAAATGGCCACTGCCGGTGGCCTGACTGAAACAGACTGGTACTAAAATGCCATTTGTTTGTCTTTACTTCAGGTAACCAATACACAGTGGTCGATGTCTTCAACTGTTGATTGAAACTGCTAACCTATCCAACATGATACACGGCTATTGCAAGCCTTTATGTATGTACAACGAGCGTGTAGACGAGCTGAATGGCTCTGCTAAGCCTGGATTCTCGGAAAGCGGCACGTGTGGAGCTCAGTCAGAGAATTAATCAAGTCATCTTTCCTCTTAACTTAATATTGGTCACAAGCATCAATCTACCCGTCACTGTCTCCCCATGGTCGACGAGAGGGAATATGGGGGAATATGTGAGGTTTCTCAGGTTCGTCCTATTTGAGTAGTTGGCTACCAGTGCCCTTTCAGTAAGCAGTTTGTCCTACGACATTTTATGTACAGCAGCACACACCAAAAACATGTTTTTATATTTTATAACACAATAGACTTTTCTTACCGTGTGCTCACTCAATGCTGATTGTGTCGACTGTGCGGCCTTGGTTTTATCTGACTAATCAGCCTACAGACGCAGCCATATGTTCAAGGCACCTTGTCAATGAACCGTCTGTCAGAACTACTGCGCGCCCCCGGTGCGCTAAGAGCTGTTCTTACCTCGACCAAAGAGTCGGCGGCTAGAATTCTTGAGTGATATTTACACGTGTTGACTTGATCCTAAGGGTGAATGAACTTTGTTGATATTAATTTGCAGGTTGTATTATATTTTGTGTGAGACGCGGTGGCTGTTCCCTCACGCAGACGCCGTTTCTAAGGAAACCAAATGTCTCTGAAAGGGAAGCAGCTACTTCACATTGATTAAGGGGGCATCACAAAACATGAGAACACCGTGGGCTAGAGTAAATGACAGCATAATATGTATTTTATTGACTTTTTTACATAATTGTTTTACACAAGTAAAAAACTATATTTCATCTTTAAACTAGTAGTTTAACAGCATTTTACTGACTTGATAGCCTGGCATTTATTTTACGAATTCAATGCGTAAAATTCAGCTGTCATTCATCCCCTCGTGCAACTCACCCACAAACCCACGTTGGTTTCCTTAACAGACAGAGCACATATCACACACAGGCGTGGTGCACACACAAGGAAGCAAGGTGAAGGGTTCGATCTCCAGCACAGGAAATAATGTGATGATTGGACTGCATTTACCAAAGTCCCTGCGAATGTACGCAGGTGGACATAGCGTGTCTGTTGCAATTTCAATGTTTTTCTTTACCTTTGCGCATTAATTTGTGGTAAGTGATATTATACAGCCTACTTCAAATTCACTTACACATATGAGGTGGTGATGAAACATATGTTCGGACGGAGTAACCTTATAGGCTATTAGTACAGAATGTGTTTATGTCTCAAGGTGCGCATTTCCTCTGGAGTAAGCTTACATGGGCTGCGGTGAAGCAATTATTATTATACAATAGGAGGCACATTGGCCTAGTATGTTATGATTCATTTGTGAAGTTGCATTAGTGAATAATATCCAAAGCAAGAATATAGCCCTCCATTAGCCAAAATATTGGTGTAAAGGTTTAAACTGCATATAATTTGACTCTCCGCTTCACTCATAGCCTTTGGGTGTGCATCATATTTCATTCAGAGGGCGATGCAACCAACCCGTTTCAGTAGTTCAACAACCGGTTACGTAAAACCAAGAAAAGGAAAGCCAAAAACTGAGATTGCATATGCTTATAACTGGCCACACCTGTTCAGATCCCCAAAAGTATCATGTGCCCATTTGTGGCTCGATAAACTGGCCACCAATGACCAATGAGTAGGCCTACTCAGCGGGCAATACATCCTCCAATGGCCAATTTAAAAGAAAATACGGTAATATAGCATAGGCCATTTACCCAGTTTTAGAAAACATAGCCTTGTCAGTACTTTAACATGCTTTCTTTTCTTCCTCTGACATGGGTCAGTCTTTTTTAATTATAACCTCACATGTTGTCTTTAAATTCTAACATAACATTTACACATTCAATATACAGTAATCATCTTTTACCAGCCGATGCATTACAACTACTTAAAGGACTTTAAAGGACTTAGATTACTACCTGGAGTAATATCTCGACTTATTGTAATGCTGTTGCAGACTACTGGGCTCTTATAAATGTTGGTACTTGTAGGTCTTTATGTAGCGTTTACTCTACATCTGGTACAATTGCATTGCCTTCAACCAATAACCCTTACATGCCACTGCAATGCAGCCTTCAGAATAACACAAATGGCCATTGGCCCTGGTTGTGAAGCAAGTTTTACCACAAAGGTTTTTAACTGAAAAGTGAGAAATATCGTACTGGTAAGTTACAGCAGAGTGGCAAAATAACTGTGTAGAGAAAAGGTTGTAACCTCCTGTAGCCTTAAAGGTTGTATCCATTGTATCTTTTGATTTGTCAAGAGCAATCACACTTTACCCTGCAGTGCTCTGCGAGCACCATGTGAGCTAAGGTCACATCTTACATCAGCAGTAGACTGTCCTCCAAACAGTTACAGTTTTGCTGTTTGTTTTTTTTCCAGAGATGATTGTGTTGAGGAAGGAAGGCATCACCTGTGACATTTTAAAAATGAAATAGATTTATGCTTGGTTCTTTCTCTCTATCATTATGTTAATCATTCTAATTTTGATTGCAGGACAAAAAGAATGTATCTCAATGATTAAAAACTAGTTCACCCATGTGCATTTAATAGTTTGTTGAAGTGCACTGCTCTTACTTTGTTACTTCTTAGCCTGTCTAATCCGGTTGAACATTGTTGTCATAGAACATCATTGAACGTGTAACACAGTAATACTTTCTCTTGCAGGAAATGAAGGCTATCACTTTGGCATTGGCAGTGTCATGCCCTACCAGTTAATAACCAGGCTGTAATGGTTTCGAATGGTGCTCTGATGCTTTCCACTGCCTGAGTTTTACTGCGACTCCTGCACTGGCAAGAGTGTAAACATGGGCCCTTAAATATGGCTAGCTTTTAGATGCAACCCCTTCAGGACATCAGGCAATGGTCTGAGTCTGTTAGAAAGCCTAAAAGATCAAAACTCTTTTGTATGGCTTCTTCCATTCATGAGGTCCAGACTGCCAAAATAGCTGCATATTGACACAGAGTGCCTGATGGAAAATATGTATCCTAAAAGCTTGTGTTTTTTAAATAAGTAAAAAAAGAACCTGTGTCTCATGTGCTTAATCAATAGTATGCCTCTTTCTAACCTATTATGTAGGATTTTGCTGAAAAATGGTGATGGCCTTTTTTAGTAGCTGTATGAGACTAATTGAACAAATAGAATGGTGGTGAAATAGTCAGGAAATATGCAATATGCCAAACAGAAATAATCGACAAACCCGCTGACCTTGCTGTATTTGCCAAACTGAGAGAGAGCTCTACAATTCAACAAGCTAGAGGTCTGGCTCTGGATGTTATAGTGGGGACAGTGTGTGGATGGTAAATAATAGGCCAGACAGCCTTGGACCTTTCGTGTCCCATTGTGGTCTGGCCATGTGTGTGTGTGTTTTTTTTTTTACTCATTTAATGCGGTTGCACAAGGTATTCACAAAAAGAACATTGAACCTCCGCTCAAGGGCAGATTTTTGAAGAAATAATCTGTGAAACACAGAGAGATCTGGCTTTCACCTTAATGGTAAACATGACTACAGCGCAAACACGTCCAGAGGCAAGACCAGTACATCACTCTCCAAGACTGTTCAAGAGTGCACTGGTTCATGTTGGTGTTTCATGGAAAGGTTTTATGCACTAAATTGACCAAACATTGTTCCTCATAGATCACATTGAATCTGCCAAATGAATAAATGTGACATAATGCAATCACACTGCAAGAACACATGCTACTTACCACTAGACAAAGTGCCTGACCATATCACAAGTGTCACAGCAGTAAATGTCCCTGCAGGGTAACAAAGCAGGCCCTCCAACCTGTGTAACTGTCAGGTACAGCTTTGCTTAGGTAAGCAGCGCCTTTAGCTTCATGTCACACCTACCTAATCATGCTGCATTAATGCTGACTTTTGTTTCACACTAAAGCAACAGGTCTGTTTTGAATTCAAATTAAGTTGATGGTCGCCATAGCCAGCATGCCTCCTTGAGGTTTACCAGAGAATTTCCTCGACTCTTTTAGAGTAATTGTCCTTTAATTTCTCAAATTTGGGCCTTGTTTGGCTAATTTATTAGCAGGCAAAGCACAGGCATGATGAGGCGACGGGCATTTTTAGAAGAGATTATAGAGAGTATTGGGAGCAGAGTGCCTTCGGGGGGAATATCTATATAAATACATATTTGCAAGTTTTCATTTCAAGGCTCATACTGGACATCTTTTCCAATATGCTTTCCTGTCCCTGTTGGGCTAGATTAACGAGTTGCCCTTTTGCTTGTAACATTCCCCATATTTCTAATTCCCTCGGCCTGGGGAATCTTCATTAGGAAGAGAAATATTGACCTTCAAGTGTCTTTATGAGAATGTATAACAAAATAAAGCAAACATTTATCCATAAGACTCCACAAACTATCGCCCTCGCCATCATTGTAAAATGCTATTCAATACCTCCTGTGTTACAGCACACCCGCTGCGCTGTAGAATGCACTCTAGCGGCCAGGTGTTGAGTGTTCTGATCTTAGTTTCAACAAAGGAATGGTTAATAATGTCAGTTAAGTCGGTTAAGTCTACAGTTATACACAGATAAAAAGAGAATATAAATCTATAGTGTCAACTTGTACAGTACATCATTTTTGTTTCTTACAAGTCTCCAATTTAAGTTACCATAAAAGCAAGCAGCTCTTAAATTATACTGAAGGTGTTATTCAATTAAGACATGTAGGTGCTGGGTGTGTCACAACAGCAGGGAGATACTTTAACCAAATTTCTTCTGACATGATTTCCTATGCAAATGTGTCAATGATACCAACACCTACCGGTAGTTAAATCAGGTTCAGAGAACCTGGGGTTGGTTTCCTTATGCCTTCTTAATGCTACATCAGCCTTACTACAAGTTTTATACCTTAAACTATGCCCTAAGAGCCAAGCTGACAGACTGACTGCACCTTTAGGCTGGACTCATATTGATGTGGAAAACCTTTTGTTGGTACCAGTGGTTTTCTGCTGCTTTTGGTGAGGGTTTGAGTTCTGTTATGGTTTGGAGCCTGCAGTGTTCAGCACAGGTGAGATTTGTTTTTCAGAGAAGTTAATCGGGTCCTTTGAAATGATAAATGCACATAGGACATTTCACCAAAATTGTTTTAAATATAATTTTTACTGTGCTGAAGAATATACTGTAAACTGAAAAATTATTGACAAGTTGAATACTGTGGTACATTTTCAGTACACTCAGTGAAACATCTCATGCATCGGCCATTTGCATGGAATACTTTCTCTACATCCCTAACATTCCCACTACATATGTCAACCATTATAATTCAGTCCACCATTCTACTATCCCATCTTCAAAGAGCGACAACAACAAGCACTATATCTGTCCTGACAGCATTCACCCACATCAGCAAGTTTTGCACTAGTGCCAAGATAATTTTGTATTCCGTTTCCTACATGCACACAGTCTGCATAAAGGCTCTGAACTCAAAGGGAGGACTTGCTTCTCTCTTCCCCGGGCTCCATGACGCTGGACCTCTTTGTATTGCATTTAATCTCGTCGGCACATTATGCATGCAGCTGTCAGACTGGCATTAGCAGAAGATTCAGACAAGGGAGCAATGCAAGAATCTCTGAGTCCATGAACTGTGAGGAAGTTATAGGATTTGAATGAACATTGCACCCCCCTCACCCTATCGAATTATAAAGATATGGAAATGGTCCCTTTGCCCCTCTCCAGCGCTTAGGTGTAATGAGAGTGCAGTATGTAGATAACACCTGTATTTTAAGGAACCCACATTACGAATCATGTGTGTGTTTTTGTGCGTGCCTGTGTGTGTGCATTTGTGCATGCTTTCGTGTGCATTACTCTATAGTGATGGTCAATGAAGACACACCATCCTAAGGCCAAGAGGCTACCAATTTGTAGATACAACATGTATGTATAAGGTGAGGATTAAAATTGTATATATCACAATTATGAAAATATGTATTTCATAGATACTTCAAAGACTGTGACTGTGTGTGTGTGTGTGTGTGTGTGTGTGCGCGCACAATTATGTATGTGTGTGTGTGTGTGTGTGTTTATATGAGTGGGAGCATATTTGTTTGTGCGAGTTTCCATGTGCCAACGTGTGTGTATGAGGTGCGTCTGAGTGTGTATGTGCAGTACATGTGTGTGTGTGTCTGTGTGCAGATGCTTCTGAAATGAAAATAGGTAAATCAGAAAGTGAGCAGGACTACCTCCAGTTTGCTTAGTGTCAAAAAAGATGTTGGGCGTTTAGAACAGCTGACTAAACAACCATGTAATAGAGAAAGTACTTCAGCACTTGGAGTCATCTGGGAGCTGGGTTGAAAGAAACACCTATTGCCCTGTGATGCCAACACAATTAGACTGATGCATCCTCATATGCACATACCGTGTGCAAACGAAAGCCATGAGCATATGCGCACATATGGTTATCGTACGGTAACGGTTTAATATTGTGTAATGTGCAGACGTAAGAAATGTTACTGTAAGTTAAACTGCTGTTATTTTTACACAGTACAGAAACTAAATGTACGCCTGTTTATGCATAGTTTTTAATATGTAGAACCCAATTACATAATATAATATGCATAATATGTATATAGAACACAATAAAATAATATAATACAAAATCAAACATTATTATTATCACAAATAACATGGAATTCTTGAACTAATGCAGCTAAATGCATTACATGTACCTAGATGTTCTGCATCTTTATTGCATACGGTACACAGCACATCCTCCTTGGACATGAAATCCATGACCTCAGGGTTTCAAGCATGTTTGTATGCATACTGAGCAACAGGATTGTGGGACTCTGGCATCCTCTTACCTTATCTTAAAAGAATTACTTCAATGAAACCATGTAATATAGCAAATTGAGTGAGACACATATCCCCGTCTGGTTTTGAGCAGATAATTTCCCTAAATTAGGCCTATAAATTAAAGATAGTTCTATTCATTTCCACTTAAATGTGTACATAGCATGGAATGTTTTATGCGAGGAGGAATATGCGTATTTCCCTACACTAATGGGCAGGAATAAGGAAGAAAGACACAAAAGTGAAGCAGTAAGAATATGAAACCCATAAACCAGCCCATGAATTATTAAGCAGAATTTTTAACACAGACACTTTCGGATATCTGGGTATTCTTTTTCTTTTTGGCTCTCTGCTGTACCAAAATCTATTCCAACATCTTGAAAGGTGTTGCTGTAAAGGACTGGACGTGTTTGACGTTTATGGGGAAACACAGACAAAGTCACACTTTTATTCCTGGTCAGTGAACTGATGCTGCAAGGCCCACGTTTTGCAGGAGTGCTGCAGCTATGTGGGTAGCCAATGCTCATTTGTGAGTGAACCGGGGTGTGAGCATTTGTGGGGGTGGAGAAAGCAAGGACACCTACTGCCCTTCTCTCCTCACCCCTGGGATTTAGATATTAAACATGAGTTATGGGGGATGATTATCCCTCTCACCTTGCCTTAAGCAATGATGTTCGGTTTTTACAGAGCCATCAAGAACCCGCTGTGTCAGAGATTAGTATGATTTCAGGTTATTGTCACGCACAGGACAGTTTAGCCATTTGATTTATGTCTTTATAAGTAATGCACGTGTTATTATACATCAGAGTGAGTTTCTAATAGTTTAATATTTTGTCAAAGAAATGTTTTTTTGGAAAAACTCCTAAGAAAAAAATGTTAGAAATGTACTGAGCTGAAAATGATTTTCCTTCTGCTGTTTACCATGCAAAAGCAATTTAATGTGTTGTCAGGCCAAATTACCCTTAACACAAACTGGGTCAGAGATTAGGCTACATGCTCAAGATAACTCCGCTGTCCCACGACATGTTTTAATTACTGTGGAGTGGAGAGAGTAGGGGCTAACACTCACACTCACGCCATCTTGTCAGGGATGCCGAGTGCTGTTGGTCCATGGGAAAAAGAGCCTTCAGCTGTGCGGTGGTGCAGGGTTTTTGGGTTACAGTAACACAACAACCACTCCTATGCCGTCAGAAACAATATGCCCAAGAAGGAACCTGAAATAAAGTGATTGTCAGTTCTGCACAGTGCAGCCAATGGGTAAAAACACACATGAAATATTAAATAATCCAAAAATATGTGGGTATATGGTATGGGGGAGAGAAAGAGAGAGAGAGAGAGACAGAAAGAGGGGGAAAGAGAGGGAAAGAGAGGGAGAGAGAGAGAGAGAGGTAGCTAGCAAAAACATACAGAACATACAAAAACACTAAGAAATAGGAATGAGAGAGAGGGGCAATTTGGTCTTGGTTTTTTGGCTCAGCTTTCTTAACCCCTAACCTTAACAAGGCAGAATTCACCCAAGACCTTGGAAGACAGGCATGTACTGTATGTAGCAGTAGGCAGCACGGAGGAATTTATGGCATGTGCAGACTGTGAAAGTTACTGAGATCTCCAAAGTTTTAATAAAGCAGGAATAATTCAACGCTTGATGACACGAGGGCTTGTTACCTCACTGTCTCCAACTGGACCAATCACTGTGATATTTCATCTCATTATGTAGCAGACATTTGGTATTTTTCTCTCCAAGCTTTGAATAGAACAATTTCTAAACCGAGGCAATGTGCTTGTGTCGGGCACATTTCAGCTAATATATGCATCCGTGTTGAAAGATGCCTCGCTGATCATGCAAACACTCTCTGTGAACTCATTTTTCTTGTAAATTATTTTCTTTTTTATCAAACATCAAAAGAGTTGCTTCACTGCTCACTGCTCCTCATAATTATCAAGAAAATAAATCAACCACCTGTCCATCTGTGGCACACCACTTCCTCTGACAGGTAGGACATTGCTGAACTATACATGCATGCCCCTGCAGAATAAAAACTTTTGATTAAAGAGATGCAGCAATTTCCTTTCTGGCTAATGATCAGCATAATTACTGTGTGTAAATAACAGGCTTGATTTTAAAGGTAATACACAATAATGGGAGCGGCAGAGTCCTAATACAAGCATCAATACAAGTTTCAAGTTAAAAGTGCTGTGAGTATTTTACTGTATATCAATCTGTTTGCTCTTCTAAAGCTTGCAAAGTTTTACTGGTAATGAGTCTTATTTGCAGCTGCAAAATCCAAAACATATTTTCAAAAATATTTGACCTTGTTCTCCTCACAAAAACAACAGGCACAGTTTCAGATATGTTGGAATCAATAGCTAGACACAAACACAGCTGCCGTGACTGGAACGTGTTTTGCAATTGCCTCCCTGTTTATTGTAGAAACAAAGCTTTGGTCATGTATATTATTACAGAAAGGTCAAATGCTTTGTAAACCTTTTACACTAGACAGCAAGAGACAGAAGTCAAAGGAGGATGGGCTTTTATGCTTAAAAGAAGCACTCAAACAGATAAAATTAAAACAAAGAGAGGAACTGTGGTAAACATATGATAAATGAATTGAAGGGCAAACAGTTCTCCAGTGTATTTGTGGTTATCTGGTATTGAAGATGCATGTGCCAGTCGACTTGTTTTCTGTGACCTCTGCAGCCACTGTTAGCGAAAAACTTAAAAAAACTTCCAACAGAGGTCATATGAAAGATTGTATTTACAGCAGGGAATGTGCTACTCATGCAATATCACATAAGAGGTGCTTGTTTGGCTCTGTAAAACCAAGTGATATAAGCAGTAAAACTGCAGTGTAAGTATAGTAAATATCTGCACTCACAGAATGCCCCTTGCCCAATTAAATCACTCAACCAGCACTAACTGTTGTTCAGTGCAGTTTACAGTAATGCATTTCAGAGTCTATATTGCCAAACTGTTTGAGAGCCAGTGAGTTCTTTTCATTAGTGCTGAATGGCCAATTATCACAGGCTGTCAATCAAGTGCTGTCATGATATATGCAGTTAGACCACTCAGTCACCTACATATTTATGTAACATAATGTTAAAATGTTTATACAAATATTTGAATGACTTTATGGGATGATAATTGTGGTAAGATGTTTTTTCTTCATTTTAGTCAGCTGAAAGCAGCTCCAAAGAACTTTTCAGATATTGTTAATGTCAAGAGATTTTCCCTCAGTGGAAAAAGAAATCCTGGAATATTAATTAAATAGTCCCACTTGCTGCAAAATTGTCATGTGATTCGGGCACCAAATATTTCTTGTGAACATGGAACCCAGCCAATAAAAAAATCTCATTCAAATCAAAATTGATCTTATCTGATATTGAATTCAATCATATAGGATGCTTCAGAAAAGCGTTGTGGTTTTGGAGGAGAAAAAAAAAAAGATAATCCTATTGGACTTTGTGACTGGCGGGGATTTAAGTGTCTTACTCCATCTGATTGCAGGCACTGTTCAGCCTTTTTCATACTCTTGGCAGTAGATCTGGCTGAGTGCCATTTTTGATGCAACCTACATGCAAGCCCTTCCCTTGTGAATACACCCAGCAATAATTACCAGTCTTCTTCACCTTTGGCATTCCAAAGGGCAAGAAGGCAACCAGATGAAAAATGCATACCTTAAATAGCTCCCACTGCCTCACTTTTAAAAGTCAATGTATCTGATTTTTGAATGATCGCCCCACACCTTCCTTCACCCCCAGAAGCACCACAAAAACAGTATGAATCCACTTAAAACAAATCAAGCTTAATTATCACATCTATCTTGTTGCATTTCACTTGCTTTTTATGCTGTGCTGTATGGATTTGTTTATCTGTTTATAGGGAGACTAAACCTCTGGTAAAAACCTGTGGTTAAAATTCAACATCTATCAACAAAACCTCCAAACAAAAAAAGTGGTAAAATGTTTGTAAAGTAAAAACTTAAAAAATTAAAACAAAGAAACATGACCTGTTTTTATCAAAGAAAATGCCAGTACCTTTTTGCGCCTGATTGAAACAGCCTTTCACATTTGAACACTCCTGTTTCTTTTCCACATGCCAAATTTAAACCTTAACTCTGTGATTATCAAAAGTCAGAATGAAAGAGATCAATGTTAGAAGCCTCTTGGTTCTGTAAGAAAGCCTCACATTTTGTATTCAGGAAGTCAGTCCTCCCTGACAGTGTTAGATAAGTGGAAGCTGAGCAGTACATATTACGTATGTTGCCATTGAGTTGGGGTCAGTACGTCCCCACCAATGTCAAGAGCAAAACTACGCCCCTGATACATATAATAAAATAGGTTATAAAGAAAAAATCAGAGAAGGGAAGCCTGGTGTTGTGTTTTGATGTGTAACATGGTAGTAGGGTTTGACTGACACTGAATCAAATTGGGAGTGAACTGTGGTCAGCATGTCTCTCTCTGTGGTGCCGGAAGGTAATGAGATACATTAGTTTGCAGCAAACACTGCTTGGACCATTTCAGTCAGACAAATCTTTTTTACACCGGCCTAGTTCTACTGACTCTAGTTTAAACTTTGAACAGGCACAAAGCTGCAAAATACATTTTCAACTGAGCTATAACAGGTAGGTCTACCTCCATGTTGTGAATTGATGTGGGTTGGAGGTCTGTCAGCAAGTGTTATCCACGGGTTTCCTTGTTAGAAGTACAGGCACACTCAAGCCAAGGAAGGATTTCAAAAAGTCAAAAGCTTACCCGTAGATACTGATGCAATCTTTGGCTAGAACATTTGAGATGCTTTCATCTGTCTGTGCTGTAATCACAAGCAATGTTAATAATTAATAGTCAGGTAATAGCAATGGCCAAAGATGAAACAGGTTTAGCTATATTGTCAAGATATATAATAATAAGTTTACAACCCAGTTGTTATAAAAATCCTTTTATGTGAATGGGATTTAACACATGGTGAAATGGCATGTCATAAAAATGTTAACACTATATTAATATGTAAAACATTTGGTCAGCACCAAACATTCATGTTATATTGTGCAAATTTAAAACCTACCTTCAGCTCATATGCTTGGGCTGTTAAATTCCGTATCCTTATGCCGTCTGCAATGTGGCCTATTTTTAATTGAATACAAAGCAATAAACACATTTGAAAAGCTTGCTGCCATTATTGCACACAATAAAGACACCTGCTGCTATTCACCTACAACCTACTGCATGAATTCATGTTTAAGTGACTGTTGCACTGACCTCAGTTTATGCGCTGTGCAAAGTGAGCCCGGAGAGGTTCCTCTCCGACTTCCTACTGTGCTTTAACAAAAGGCCCATAAATGTGGTCAGCCTGTAGCCCAGTTCTGTCTGTGACAGGTTGCCCTGCTCACTAACATAGCCTGAGATATAAAGCCCGTGTCCTCTGCGACCTAGTTATCAGAGCTGCTCAGCCCTCTCCCTTTTCTCACCCCTCCTGCAGCCAGGCCATTTTTTTATTGATTGGTTGATCTGAAACAGCTGGCAGCGCACCGCAGAGCCTACAGGTGTCTGGGAGTAGTGCAGGAACCACTTGTGTGCTGTGTGCTAAGGATTCCCCCGGCATATTTAGGAATAGTAATTGGACAGGGATTGGGTCTGTCTCAGAGTAGCTAACACATGAATCAAGCTGAACAAGACACCATTTTTCTTTTCTCTTCTTCTCTCTTTCTTTTTTTCTTTTTATTTTTGGAGCATTTCAAGTGTGCTCTATTTTTTATGTTTGGTCTCTGCTATGTGCACATATGCTGTTCGCACAATAACGGCCGTTGCTACTGAAGCCAGAGGTCCATGGCAAAGCTATGAGCAACTGTAAATGCACTTGCAAAAGATATAGATTTAATGTGTATAAATCAGCATACATGAAAATAAACAAAAGTATTATGAGAGGTTCATTTAGGTCTATTTTATGTGTATATTGTTGTCTAAAATGATCTGATTGTGTTGCTCAACTGAAATTTGTGAACTTTGTTGTGGTGACTTGAACTCATTGTTGTAACTGATCAAAATAATCAAGTTGAGTTAACGTCTAGCTATTCATTCATTATTTTCTTTAATGGACTCCTAAGAACCCAACAGATGGGACCACCAATCCTAAATCCATGCTAGCCCCTTTCATGTCCACAGTTTTCTAGAGGGGCAGAGGAAAATGCTAAAGGACAGCATCAAGACATTTAATTCACTAAGCGATATCTGTGCAACTATTTATGTTTGTGTCATAACTGAGTGCCTTTGTTCAGGCAAATAAGCCTTGGTACAT
>CM050204.1:7240000-7345000 GCA_027475355.1 Coilia nasus | reverse complement strand
GCACACTGGCCTGTTTTATTTCCACAGCACTGCACAATAGCGTGCTCTATAGTGCTGCATGCCTGCAAAGCCAGAGGCTGCTTTTGTACATACTGTACATACAGCTTGTAAAGTATTCAGCATTCAAATGACTTGTAACTTGGCATGCTACCTTTTTTTAAAGAATGTAGAATGCAGTGTGGTAAGAAACAGTGTCTAACAACACTTTCATTAAAAAAAAAAAAAAAACATCAATTTAGAAAAAGACTATTAAATGTGTAAACCAACAAACTAGTTTTCACCACATGTTGTATATTATTATATGATTTTATTATATGGCTTTACTTCAATTTCCCAGCAATACAGTCAATTTCCCTCAATACAGTCAATAAAATCAATCAATCAATCAATCAACCAATCAATCAATCAATCAATCAATCAATCAACCAATCGAGTGATCGATCGATCTATCTATCTATCTATCTATCTATCTATCTATCTATCTATCTATCTATCTATCTATCTATCTATCTATCTATCTATCTATCTATCTATCTATCTATCTATCTATCTATCTATCTATCTATCTATCTACAGTATCTATCTATCTATCTATCTATCTATCTATCTATCTATCTATCTATCTATCTATCTATCTATCTATCTATCTATCTATCTATCTATCTATCTATCTATCTATCTATCTGACATAGCAGTGAATTCTGAACTGGTGTGTTGGTGGTTGGTGTCTTACGGGTTCGACTGTTCTCGGATCAATTTAGACTAAATGGCCTTATAATAGTACCACAGACGTCCCAGCATGAATAGGTGCCTCAATTATCCTTGTGAACGCAAGCCAGAGGTTAAGCTGCTTAAATGCCATCACAGAGGTTGGCCTTTTGTAAAGCCCTCTGACAGGTAGGCAAGCAGATGGTCACAGACTGCCCACTGACATCCAAGGGACACAATTTACCCCATCACACCGAGAAACGGGACATATTAACCTAGCGGCTAACTAGTTAATTAATTCCCTAATTCTCTGAGGCCAGGCTGTAACACAATGGATTTTATTTTCTTCTGTAGGTGTTTAGGCCTGAGAGAACAATCTATAATTGGTTGTATGGTCGCCTTCAGTATTGATGTTTATTAAAATTCATGAATCCCGTAGGGCAGTCAGCTGTATTGAGAGGGATGGGTTAAAGGTCCCCCTCAGTCAGATGATTATATGATAACAGAATTCTTTAGAAAGAGAGAAAAAATGAGGGTTGAAATAAAATACATAAAATAAATGCAGGCCTAAATGCAAAGGCAAGCACAAGTAAATGCAGCCCTGATTGAGTAAAAGCATCAACAAAACATTTACAGTATCGATCACATTTAGGGACACTCAAGTTTGACATTGAAACTGTGTGAAGTATTATCATTATGTAAAGGAGAAGTTATTTTGATTCATTCTGACAGCAGGAAATCAAATTTGTAAAATTGCTCTTCCCTGCTCTAGACAAATAAAAACACTGGTTAAGAATAACATGTCAAGAGCCCACAGTAATAATTAATCTCACCCTATACTAAACTAACAAAAACATCATTATTTACAGATACTTTTTCTCAAGGGCTTATACGAATTTACTTGCTTTGTGACATATTTATCTCTACTTTGTGCAGTTGTAAACTACATACCTCATCTCTTGATATCTGAAGACCAACGACATGCCATACAGAATGAGCCTGGCACATGTTGTTTTTAAACCTCGAATCCCTACCAAGGTTTCATTATCATTCATGAACATCTGATTTCTGGATTGAAAAGAACACTGTGCCATTCTCCATTTTCTCTTTCTGATAACTTCTTCTCAGAAAACTCCCTGGCTATTCTCCAGAGCAGCGTCTTCATTTCCACAGTCATGTTGCTTCCTGTGGCCTGTGCTGGCTTTGAAGTATGAAGACCTGGAATAGACGAGCTGTTGCATTGCACTGTGAATGTTAATGGGAATGCAAACAGAGCCAAAAGCAACCATATTTCTATTGCATTTTTTCTTCCCCTACCTCTTCCCACCAGAGGCAATGATACTTCATTTCATAGGCTGGGAAGTGTCAGGGGACACCAATGTATGCTTTTCAAATTGGAAACAATAAAACAACTTCACACTGGGTTTGCAGACATACGTTTACAGTTGCACCAACATAACTAAGTAAGAAAACTGAAGAGCACATGCCAGTCATGGCAAGTAACAATAAACAGTTGTCAGTTGTCTAGTTTGTTCCTCCACTCAACCAGAAGTGAATGCTTCCGAAAATCTATGTAGTATGTGGTTATATGTTGTGTATTATTATATGGTTTTATATTATATTACAGTTTTTCTCAATTGGTTTGGTACATTTTTCAAATCTTTCTTGCAATTTGCAGAAGATCGAGTGCATTTCTCAAAACAGTTTGGACAAATAGCAAAACACCATGGATCACCTGCAAAAGCCAGTCTCTTGCTCAAAATCCTTAGTTCATCCCTCAAAAGCAAGTTTTTGTGTCAATATACTGTACGTGTCAGTCCCATCAGAATGTTTAGTCATTGTGTCATTGTGTACGGATAAGACAGTCAAATCCATTAGTCATGTTGGCAATTGAATAGTGCACTTCGAAGGGACATTTTGATGTAAAATGTGGTTTAGGTGTGATGACAAGTGTTGTACATTTGACCTCATGTAATGTATATGTGAGATTGATTGCAAAAGACAAGATTCACATTTACAGAATGACTTCTTTATTGGGAGACATTGACATTGCAATGCGTAAAGAAAAAAAAGACAGCACTGCACAGAACAAAGGTAAAATACAGTAAGTAAACATAGGTCAAAAATATAAACATAGGTCATACAGTGAGTAAACAAAAAATATGAACATCTCCCCAAAATCTAAATCATAATCCTGATCTTCAGCTTCTTCGCATTCCCGTCTGTCAGGCCACAAATTTTCATCCACATCACACCGGATGTCCTCCCGTGCAAGGCAGCGTGGATAGTATCTTCTGGTGTGCCTTATCCATGCTCTGCAGGAATCTGCTGTTATATCTTGGCATGCTGCATCCATTGCAGCCAGAAGGGTTAGTTGTGTGTGTGGCTCACGGTCATATACCTTCCACCTCCAGACTGAGAAAAATTCCTCAATGGGGTTGAGGAATGGGGAGTATGGTGGTAAAAACTCCATCACCATTCTGTTATGGTTTGCAAACCACTGCCTTATTAGGTTGGACTTGTGGAAGCTTACATTATCCCATATTATGGCATATTTCGGCTGGGCCATATTTTCAGCTGGGCCACCTAGGATATGATCCCTGTACAAGGTGTCTAGGAATGTTACTAAACGTTCTGTATTGTATGCACCCATCAGTGGAATGTGTGTCAGCACACCATTATCTGATATTGCAGCACACATAGTTATGTTGCCACCCCTTTGGCCTGGCACATCAATAGTGGCTCGGTGTCCAATGATGTTTCGACCCCGTCTTTTGAGTTTCGACCCCGGCTTTGTAGGATTGAAGCCAGCCTCGTCCATGTAAATGAAGTTATAGGGTGGCTCACTAGCTTCAAGTTCCATCATGCGCTAAATCCAGAAGACACAAAATGTTATTTTTGGAATTACTGCATTACATGCATTTGCAAAGGAAGTTAGATCAAACGTATATGACATATTGCATCTTCTTTTCTACAGCCATAGCATATGTGCAAACGCCACACTTACAGTAGTGTAGTGTATATCTTTACCTTACATTACATTACATTGCATTTGGCAGGTGCTTTTTACAGTAAACCCAAAGCGACTTACAAACAAGGACATATCTATATATGGTTTTGGAATACAAGTTATACCTGGATAAACTGGTAGCGCAGCTCCTTCACCCTCTCACCATTTCTTTCATATGGGACAGTGTATAGCTGTTTCATGCGCATGTGCTGTTTTTTTTCAGCACTCTGTCAATGTTAGAGATACTGACTGTCTGTACATTTGCAAACTTGTCGTTGTCCTGTAAAATAGTAGTCTGTATCTCTCTTAGTGTAATGGCGTTGTTTTCCACAACAATGTTGCAGATAGCCATCTCCTGTTGTGGTGTGAAAATCCGCCCTCTACCACCCCTGTGTACTTGTCTTGCAGTCCTATGTGGGAAAATATATAGAAATGTAAACCAAAACCAATTTGAGGAAGACATAATGGCATTGTATAGAGCATCAGTGGAATAGCCTACTGTAATTTTGTATGGGCCATTACTGATACAGCACATACTGTTAGATTACACACCTGTTCTCTCTTCGGAAAGTTTGAATGATTGAGGACACAGTTGTTCTGCCAACATTTGGCTGTACCCTTCCCCACGCTTCAGCCATTGTCAGCCCATGATTCAAAACGTGGTCTACAAGTGTCGCTCTGATCTCATCAGGTACACGAATGTGTCGGCCTCTTCTGCCTCTTCCTCTTCCAAATCCTCCACCACGCAGCCTCACCCCTCTTCCTCTCCTTCTCCCTCGCTGTTGTCCAATTTCTTGTTCTTGCATTGTCAGACATTGTAACTCTGTATTGTGCTCTGGTTATATACTTTCCATTAGATTGTTCATGAGATGCTCCCTTGAGCTCATTCAGAAAACTGTTGATCATTGGTTGATCAACTCTCTTCATTAGAGTAAGTCTAGATTCACCTGGGAGCCTGTCTTGTGGAAATGTATAGAAATGTGCTTGACATGTTATGATAGCTTGGTAAATCATTTTGCATGTGAAGACTTATATGATGAACTATAGCCTAAATGTTTTGGGGAGTGAGACTATTTGATAGGTTCCCATAACAAAGCATTTTGATTAGCATGACAAAAGCAATTGATAATGTACGAAAAACCTGAGAATTGTACACAATCATTTGCATGGATGGACAAAAGCATTTGCAATTTGTTTAATGCAATGAGAAACTGCCTTTTCCATTTGCACAAATGCCATGATGATGTGACAATTGAACAAGAACTTTTGAGAATTTCAATTCTGATGTGAGAAATGTACCAAACCAATTGAGAAAAACTGTAACATAATGTTTGTTAAGCGATCAGTAAGCAAAGCACAGTGCATGCATTTCATGTGCTGTATTTGGAAAGCCTCTCTTGTGGATCTGAATAGCCAACATTCCACTAGGGGGTGTGGGTAACTGACTTTAGTATCTGACTAACACACACACACACACACACACACACACACCACGCACACAGGCTTGCACACTCTTGCTCAGACCAGAGGGAAATAGGCACTGCATATCATGGTCATAAATGGGATTTGTGATTTTAGGTGTTGAGTATTGGGTACACACATGACCAAAAATGGGAAACCAAATGTGCAGGTCACTGTTAGATACCAGTGGGTAGCTGTTGAACAACTGCCAAAATCCAGTGTGCTCTGTTGGAGAGGATGGATGCCGTCCCATGTTTTCAGCGGGTGGCCTCTTTTTCCTTTATAAAATTGGAACTGCAATTATTTGGATCCAGCAACACAAGACAACAGATATGTGTTAGGGGAAGGAAGTGCTCTAGCTGATTACATGGTCCCTTAAAAATAGGTCAGAATGCAAAAGATCATAATAATCTCCAGCAACAGTCCAGGTTGAGTGAGGTTTGGTGTCAGATCACCAAAAACAACACCAAAGACTACAGTGTAAGACTGTGTAAAAATCTGCAAATGGCAAAGGGTGAGTGTGCTACAGTACTCTGCCCGTATCGTTCTATTTAACTCTCCCCGCTCCAGAACAAGTGGAGAGGAAAAAGCTGGTGCCTGTCAAGCTAACAAATGAGCTATTCCTCTCTTTGATATGTGCGTCTGCACTGCTAACCCTCCCGTGAGCCAAGACAAATACCCCAGCCTTTGCTGGGTTGTAAAAGTTTTAACTCCCGATCTTTTGGCCATTACTGCATCCACATGTATTAGTAGCACTCGTGATTCACACTAGAACAGGACTGCAAAGGCAGTAATCTGGCAGCGTGCCAGCCAAAGCTGAATGAAGTTTTTCAAGTAGGCAGGAAGTGGATCGTGCCAAGAAAAGCGACTGGGCTTGGAGCGTGGAGTAGGCAGCAGACTCTTCACAGGGCTTAATGCTCGTCACTGGCTTCAGATTGCCATAATTTGGTTCAATAGATGCCCTCAGCAGTGGCATGGATGAGCATGAAATTACACTGCCGAGTGTAAAGACATATTAAACACATGCATAGAGAAACTGGGAGTCCATTTAAAGATAATTTAGTGCGTGATGGATTATTCATTTTGAAAGCGATTGCAAAGGTTGCACAACGTGGAAGCAAATTACTTCTTCATGTTCTACATGCTCGTGTTGTATGTAGAGACTCTTAATTTGAGGTGTTAATTTGATATGGAACGACATTAAGAGTCTGCATTGCAGGTTCTTGCAACATGCGATTCAACATCAATGTCATGATCCTTTGATTAACTCAATCTGTCAATGAATATGGTATTAGCTGTTTTGAAGCTCAACATTTCTTCTGGCTGCTGAATTAAATAGTAAATTTAAATAAATAGTTTCCATTTTGTCACCATTTTAACAGCCACTGTTTCTTTGTTCCTAAAGCCCCTTAAGTAATGTATTCAGTATATTATTAAAGGGATATGCTGACAATGCACATGGCTATTGAACACATCAACAGCACTGATCACTGTGGATTTGAGAGCCATTTGAAATTCAAAACAGGGATGCTCCTAGCTTAGTCCCCTTTCATCATTTTTGAGACAATGACTTTTAAAGATTAAATGCAATGCCCTGCCATCAGCAGCACCATTCCGACGAACCAGTAAATATGAATTCCAGTGTTTTTTCCCCTCTGCTCAGTGCCCACACATGCTGGGGTTGTGTAATGGAGCACAGATGATGCGCTGCTTCTGAGGACAGTGACCTCGCTTTTGTCCCTTGTGACTGCGTGTCGTTTTACAGACTTCTCTCACATAACATTGATAAATAACCGCAAAGAAAATTGCTATTGAAAAATGAGGACTGAGCGACCTCCTGACCACGTAAATGCCACTGACAAATCCGTATAATTAGCCGCGGCAAACACCGCGGGGATGACAATTAAACATAACCTGCAAACATCTCGCACTTTATAACCACAATGACGGGGTCAGGCCTGATAGCAACCAGCCACGGCATTAAAAAGACAGTGACCATTTTCATTGTCACTGGGTGCAGAGTGAGGGGGGGGGGGGGGAAGCACTCTCACTTTTGAGGGCAGCAGCCATAATAACCCAGTCTCATTCTGCAACCGCACTCACAAAGCTCCAAAAGAACAAAAAATGGAGGGAGAGAGAGAGAGAGAGAGCAAGAGAGAGAAAGAGAAAGAGAGAGATTGCTTCAGAAGAAAGCGGGGTGGGGGGGGGTGGGGGGGGGGCAGGGAGAGCAAGAGTAAGTGAGACATAGACAGAGAGAGAGAGAGAAAGAGAGAGAGAGAGAACAGGGAATGGCATGGTTGAGATGAGAAGGGGGGACCACTCATGAGGACTGTGCCCAAGACATAAAGGCATAATTAATGAGATGACTTTGTGACGGGGGTGGGGGGTGGAGGGTGAGGGACACGAGGGGGTTCCTGTCGGATTCCAACGGTGTCGCTCTCGCAAACACCCTGCCTTGGCCCCCGCAAAGAGGGTCGTCAGCTCTCCTTTGGTGAGGCGGGCCACGCGCTGGCGAGCCAGCTTGTCCCCAGTAATTAATCCCATGTTTGCCTGATGCAGTGGCGGCCCGGATACCGAGGCCGGGTAATTGATCTAAGGAGAGTCTCATCCCGAGTTCAGGGTAGGCACCCTCTGACAAGAGGTGGGAGTGTGTGGAGAGGATGGCTAGGGGGTTGGGGGTTTGGGGGGTTGGGGCTGGGGTAGGGTAGGGGTGGGGAGGAGAACTCTGTGTATTCTGTATTGTGAGAAAGAGAAAGAAAGAGGAAAAACAACTAGGAAGTGTCAGGCGTACCCATTTATTTATCTCCTTCCTTGGCATTGCTGATGGTGAGCCTTCAGTACTAACTAGATCAAATGTTGTCTATGTAGATTCTCATTCATCCAGGTCATGGTAGTCAAAGGAGCTAAATTGTAAGCAACTGGACTTCTTCTTGGAGCTTGAAGACGTTGCACCTTTCATACAAAAGGCTTCTTCTGGGCTGGCCTGATGATTGGAGAACCAGGAGCTGTGGTTCATCTCTGAATCATCTCTTGACTACATCAAATGTTATTTTACAATACAGTGGGGATGGCTATTAGAGATGGGAAAAGATGACTGACAGAATAGACGTCTTATCATAAAACTATGACATGTATGGTGGTAATGACTAATTATAGATGAATTTGGACCTCTTGATGTAGACTAGACAAGGAAATAGTAAGACCACCTCCACATTAATCCATTTTCACTGTATCAGTTTCAATTTCTGACCACACACACACCATTACTTCATTTTCACTGTATCAGGTACAATTTATGACCACACACACACATCATTTTCACTCCTGGAACTAAAACCTTTCTATACAGAGCATGCACAATCAGGCATAAACAAGGAAGTAGACTGATGGCTTGCAGAACATCTCTCCATCTGTTTAAAAAGATCCATGTAGCTTTGCAGAGTGCAACAATTAGCAAAACTTCATTTGATTCCAAAAACAACAAGGTCAACAGAGTTTGTAGCTGGTTTTCCATTCTGCACGCATAACTAGCAGTGACTGCCAAAGTCATTCACAAATGTCGCAAGGGATTTATCAATTCAATAAATCAAGATGAATTGCACAGTCATTGACATCTGCTGGCAATTGCAGGGGAGGAGATTAAAAATACTGCCGTCAAATTGGACACTTTCTACAACCAGTAGATGTGACAAAACACGGCCAATCTCATTGATAGGTGGTTAGGGATATTGGAAATCAACATAATGTGTCAATGTAGTGTAGCTAGCCAATTAGGGGAAAGTCCTGTTGTCATGGATGTGGTTGCAGGTCCCATGCTGGAGCAGTGAGAGGAGAGCAACTGACAGCTGCCACTTCCTCCCGCAATACCTTAAGGTCATGTGGCATGGTCACATGGGTTGCATATGGAGGCCAAACTCCTACCATCCAGCCTATCTTGGACAAACTTTCTAACCAGTATGTATCATGTAAAGTCTGCTCTGTGCAGTGCTGCCTGATCTTGAACTCACCTATTGTTACCTTCAGTATCACATGATAGTCACAAAAAAACAAGCAAGCGGAAAAAAAGAGCCTGAAATCACTGCTGGACGGGAGCATTTGTTTCGACATTAGCATATCTAAAAGTTTTCAGATGAATCCAGTGGTAGCTGAATTTCTGAGGCGTTGCATTTTAGGGTCTTCAAAACACTGGAGTAGTGTAAAAAACAGGTGCACACAATGTGTAAACAAATGAATGTCGACAAAGTCTTCTTTATGCCTGCTAAATTAAATCACAATTGAAACTACAGTCTGCAATTCTGGCAAAAGACTGCATTTAGGCTCCACAACCAATAAAATCATACTGCTCCCTTCTGCACTCCAGACGCAATATTTTCACCGGCCACACAACATTGTGTGACTCAGTGGGAGACCCTTTGTATATTTTACATTCACCGAGCCAGAGCTACATGTGGACTCCAGACAAAAAAGTGTCTAAAATGTATTATTCTAAACATTTATAAAGCAATCTATTGAGTCTTAAAAGGTTTTTGTGAAAACAATTATATTTTGAGGGTCTTATGAAACCCAGTAGCATGAGGAAGCAATGGACAATGCTGAAATTGTAGCATGTCATGGTTGGAATATTTCCTCTTTTTGTGGAGTGTTTCAGCATGCAAGGGTTTTTTTTTAACCACTTCTCCTCAATACAAGCTCTTTCTCTTTCTTCTGTCAGTCTGTTCTGCCATTCTCCTCGCCAGCTTACAAACCTCTCTCTCTCACACAGACACAAACACACACACACACACACACACACACACACACACACACACACACACACACACACACACACACACACACACACACACACACAGCTGGTTAACATGCAACTGAAAAAGAGGAATCTGAAAAACCCCGTCTCTTCAGCGTTGTGTGAAAAAGACTGAGAGCTGTGCCATGTAAAAAAAACTATAAGAAGGAAAATGCTACATTTTTGAAAGAATTCTTTTTTGTTCTGCTTTTGAAATCCAAAGGTAAAGTGACCTTCAGTTGAAGTGGTAAAAACAAATAACATTCACACATTATAACTCAATACAGTACCATGGAGATTCTAAAAAATATTAATACCCAAGTTTGTCCTACTTCGTGAATTCTGCACGGAAAATGCACAATGTTATGCATAACTATGTTATGCTCAAAAACTCTGAGCTCAAACAGAGGCACCGGCCCTCTGTCCTTACATAACCTTCTGTTGTCATTGCTGTTGACTCATTTCCCACAGGCACACTGTTGTAGTTCGCTTTCTAATGGCAGAGGTTTTCTCCTAGCTTCCTCCAACGCGCCTTGCGCTTGTCGTGTTTGACGCCTCTGATGTGGAGAGTCGGGGGTGGCACGAAAGGCAAAAAGAGGCACATCTGGGCTCTATCAGTGCTGTGAGCCTTACAGTAAGCTTTGTGTTTATCGGGGGCAGCTGTAAGAATGACCTGCAGTGAACCTCACCTCACATCACCTGCCTGGCCTTGAAGTCACTGACCTAGCCGCACCTAGCGCCAACACCTGACCTACAAAGAGCTGACCACGGTTGACCTACCCACCCCACCGTCTACGCACCAGCCCGATTTCCCAGAAGCTGAGGGCATCGACTGACCCCGAGTCAGTTAAAAAGCAGTGTGGGTTGGGTTTAGCATTGTGGGGGGTGGGACTGGAGGTGGGCTGAGTGCAGTGCTAAGCAGGAGGGATGTGGGTGGAGGCAGGGGGCTGATTCTTGCTGCTGCTACTGCTGCTGCTGCTCCTGGCTCCAGGTGGGAAGAGTGAGAGGGCTGCTCATGTAACTGCTGTGGGTAAAGCTATTGATGTGCCTATTTTAACATTTAGGCATTTGGACGTGTGGGTGTCACACATGTAAAAAACAGGTATACAGTTTAAACACAGGCCTTGCCACAGTAGCATCATACAGTATCATTTGCAACCTTCCTTACCAATCTACTAATAAAGCTATTTACTTTACAAAGTGCAGTAACTACGCATACATTGAAACTGAGAAAAAGGCCTTTAAAGTTGCCACACTGCCCAGTCAAACATGTTGTAGGTACAATAGTGATGATGGTTTAATTTACTTTCTTAATAGGAATAAGCAAGAGAGGTGTTACACAGTCAATTTCCAGTTTAAAGTCAGTTTTGACAAAATATGTAGTTTGCCTTTTGGCTTTGTAGGGCAGTGCAAAAAACTATTCAAAATCTGACTCACCCAACAATCACCAGTCATCAGGAGGAGCCTGATGATCTTAGGCCATTTGTAATGAGAGTGCAGAGAGGGTTGCAAAAGAAACAGAGAGGCAGGTCACCTGAGCAGCATATTGGGCAGTACTACCGCGATGGACGCGCATGAATGTTCTGGCAGTTGCCCTGGGGCCGGTCTGGGAAGGAGCCAGAGTATGACAGCCAGGGACCCAACTCACGCACAGCTGTCCTAGTTGTGCCATGACCTGGACAGTGTTAGTTTGTACCTGATGGTGTAACTGTAGGTGTAAGTGTTAAACAGAGAGTGTTTGATTTTTATTTTTTGTTACACTGTTTGTTTGAAGTGGTTCATTGTGTTGATAGAAGGTTGTTGGGTGTGAAATCTGGCTGCTTCAAGCCAGTGGTAAAATAAAAAGGTAAATGCGTCACTATTTCAATTAAAGAATAAGATAATTGCATTAGGAACACATAAATAAAAAGCTGTTGCCATTTTGAAGACTGACTGCCTGCAGTTCCGCTACAGTGTATCGGAACTTAATTAGCAGAGTGTACGCCTGTGTGCTGATGGATCAGAGCTTTCACGTGCTTCCTCCAACTGGCCTACAGAAAGGCCCCTGTGTGTTAAAGTTCACGAAATACCAATGCAGTGAGCTGGTAATTGGACCCAGGCAAAACAATTGATAGACTCTCAAAGCAAGGCATGAATACACACTCCTTCTTTCATGATTAGACACTGACATCTGAAGTGGCACAGGTCAAAGTCAAGGTCCTTGATTTTATCAGAAAAAAAAAATGATTGAAATTCCCTTAATACATTTGCCATGGCAAAAAAATTTCTGAATAAAACTGACGAAAGCATACTATTGAAGTTATGATTATAATTTTTCATAGTCACATAAAGCCAAAGCATCGCACAGCAGGTTCTCAGCTTGGCTGTTAAAAAGTTATATATATATTAAGAGTCGTGGTTGGGTAAAAGTGTTGAGGAGTGCACTCTAAAAAGCATGGGGCATGTGCCAGCCATATGTCCATGGCTCATTTTAAGCCATATGGGGAGCAGGGCCGTGGGACTCGTGCTGCTAAATGAGCTGACTCCTATCCTCACTCCGGCCCGGCCTCATGAATAGGTCACATCATGTTGCCATTAATATTTGAGACACACTAAATTGAAAAAGATGTGCACATAGTCCGAGCAGCCTTCACACTGTAATATGATGATGTATAAAAAAGACAATTTCCCTTATCAGATTGGGGTAGGCTGCCCTGTCTATTTCTTGTTGGGCCATTTATCTCTGCCTTACATTGATGAATTGATTATAGTGACAATTCCTGTCAGGAATAATGAAATGCTGGTCCAAAAAATGGCTACTGGTTGAAACCCAGTGTGGGGATGTATTCTCAGCCAATTATTTTGAAAATTTCACTGCCAAAAGAGATCCATCTTCTTCTCCGTGTGAATATTAGCTCATGTGTCTAAATGAGGCTGTGGGCCCAGATCAAATCTTAATGACTTAAAAAACTGACCCCCTCCAACTGTCAGCCATCTCTGTGAAATGTTTATCTTGAAAGGTTAAGGCCAATACTCTGAGGTAATAACGATACTGCCTTATAAAAAAGCCTTTCTACCATTTTGAGTAAGTAAATGTTTTGATACGTTTTACATTTTATTTTGGTTCCCAGTGGGAGCCCCTCCTTCATTTTGGTCGAATTTCAGACTTCTTCATTTGACAGGCAAATACATGTACATTTGTTTAAATGCACTAGAACAGTCTCATAGTGGCATTACTGGAATGGAACGCTACATTATAAGGCTTATTAAAATAAAAGCTGTGAAATTTACAAACTCTGTCTACCTGTTTGTCATATTGCAATGAAAGCAAAAAAAATACATATTGGTGTATTAGATTGCAGAGCAGAAGCTGTAAATTGACAACAACAGGGATAATATTTGACCTGGGAGAGTGCAGAAACAAACAGAAAAGCCAGTCTACAGAGGCTCACAATCATTTGAGCTAATTACTGTCTTTAAAAGAATCACTTAGAGTGTGCATATAAATGCATTCAAATTAACATATTCACTATGAGCATTAGTAAAGGTTGACTGCAATAACTGTGTGCAAGGTCTGTGGTTAGCACACATTCACACAAGGACTGCAAGACTCTCAGGACCTCACCGACTGGGCCTTTAAATAAATGCGTTGCTGTTTGTATAACCCATGCAAGACTATATACACATACAGTATATTGTTAATGTCAACACAGGCATACAAGTACAAACACAAAACACTGCCACCTTCAAAGATTTATTCAGAAAAAGATCAAGGTACACAGTATACACTGTATATTTCCATGTATTGAGACTGAAAGATAGGCTTTTACACTTCCAGAATAAGGTTGGACAACCAATCATTAGGGTCTGATGTGGGTTTGTGGTTTGGGGGTGGTGTGTGTGTGTGTGTGTGTGTGTGTGTGTGTGTGTGTGTGTGTGTGTGTGTGTGTGTGTGCGTGTGTGTGTGTGTGTATGTGTGTGTGTGTGTGTGTGTGTGTGTGTGTATGAATGCACAATTATTATAGATGTTTTAAGGCTGTAAAACCCCTCACTACACTTACACACTTTTCTCAGACAGGCAAAGTTCACACTTGCAAACATACAGCACTTCAGAGTCACACAGCTAGCGGTGGAAGATTTATGTAAATTTTACAAGCTGAGCGCATTCTGTACTGTACAGGAGATTGCATGCACTAAAAAAATCCACGAAACAGTGAGGCCACGAAAGGTAAACCGCGATATAGCGAGGGACCACTGTATACACTTACTGTTTTGGTTAGCCTGACAGTTTGACTCGAAGTTGATGTAACACCCATGTTTTCATTTAGGCCTAACTTAAAAATGTGATCTCAAAAACTCAAACAATGCAAGATATTTGTATAAGTCAAAGAAATAAAACCTGTTCAAAAGCTCACAGTGCCACCAAAAAACATAAGTACATACATCCAGCCTCAGCTTGCAAACAAACAAAAACGTTTGATCTCACCAAAAACATGTCCTCTTCTCTCAACAAATGCTCCTAAAATCCAAGTCCCCAAACAGGAATCTTTCAGCTTTTTTTGTCTCCTAGGGATGACAAAATGGCTGCCTCCACCTGGTCTTTTGTCTACAAGTAAGTGACAGCTTTACTACCTGCCTCCTGTGTACAGGTAAATCCAACTTACAAGTCTTACGACATCATCAAATGAAACAAATCATTCATATACTGGGATGTCTGTGTATGTGTGTACAAGGGACCTACCATCCTGTCTGTTTCAGTGTCACATTATTAAATGCCCAAATGATGCCTGACTGAGCTACAACATGAAGTTATACCTGTTCTACTCAACGAGCCTGATAATTTGTATGTTCATTTGTGTGTATGTTCCCTCTGTTGGTGCACAATCACAGGACAGAATTGGTCTCTTTTTCTTTAGTATTGTGGTAGGCCTACCCCCATGATGTGAAATACATCTTCAGACTTCAGGCGTATTCGGAATAGACTTAAGTGCAAGGCTAGAGGGAAAGTATGAATCGTTTTGTTGCCTTCATGAGGCCACAAGATCGAAGGAATACCACTAGCTAGTACAAGATCAATCCTACTGTCGATACTACTACAAGAAATAAGATGAATGATGTATGAAAACCTAAAGCATTTCAGAGGCATAAATTATGGAACCTACAACTCTGAACTGAAAAGTACATATTTGGGTCTTGCCAAACAGCCAACTCTTTGCTGACATCGTGTTGTCATTTTTTTTACATTTATAATTTGCTCACCCATCACAGATGAATGTTCAGCCAGAGTAGGCAGCTGCATGGCTTCTAGCATTGGTGATGATGGTGGTGGTGGGGAGTGTGTGTATGTGTGGGTGTGTGTTTGTGTGTGTGGAGGGGGGGTTAGTGCACTCCAGCTTTGCTGTCCTTTTTTTTTTTCAAAAGATGGGCTTTTGCTTGGAGTGAGATGTTGTAAATAGCAGAGCGCAAACATCCTCAAGCCCCTCCACGATTAACAGGATTGATGTTTGCAGGCCCAACATCGAGCCCTGATGCCACAGTGGCAGCGCTTGAGAGGAGTCATTCAGCTTCAGTGAGTGTTCGAGAGAGCCAGGACAGGAAATGGCTTCCCTTTCCCCCTTCCGCACCATTTTCTCTCCGCTTTAAGCGCCATCTAATGAGACACTCTTATCCTTAAGGAAAAGGTAGTTAATCTTCTCACCCTGCATGGTTATCTACCTTTTCGCTTGAGAAATGCACTCAGAGGTTTCCTGCTTTTACACTTTATCGGCTTGTGCTACTGGCCCATATACTGAACAATGGCTCAGACACATTCCACTGAACCATTTGTTATGCAGCTCTTACATGAGCTTGTTAGTTGAATGTGTGTTTGCGGACAATTTGACTGAGCCAACTGAAATATAATTTATAGCATTGCACTTCATTCTTCAGACAGAGAGGCATATTTGGACTTTGGACTAAAGAAGCACAATTAGTTAAAGTGATATTACTTGGACAGAATTTATATGCATTACTTAGATGGTCATGAAGCGAAAAATGTTTTGATCTGAATCTTTGATCAGAAGCTAACTGCCATGTTGCATATGTCCATGATTAAAAAAGTAAAAAAAAAACATACACAGTGTATTTATAAATATTTGTCACGTTAAATGTGTATGCTTGTTTCTGTTCTCTAATTCTGGCAGACAGCACTTTGCACTGATCACCCCTACAAACAAAAGGTTTCATATTCAGTACAAAAATAAAGGAAGAAACAAACGTCTACGATTGCGAGAGAACTGTTCCTGGCTTAGGATGTTCATATGAAGACAATTACTCGAACATACACATGAAGTTGTTTTTGTTATGTTATGTTCCCATAAGGTAACAACGCTCAGTTCATTTTAACTCATTCATGCTCATCAACTCATTCCAAGTGGGCCGCTTAATGACCTAAAGAAATGAATGGAAACAACCACGGAAATGCGCATATAGTTGTGGGTAGTTTTAACAACGAGAAGCCAAAAACGGAGAGAAAGTAACATACATATGCATCCTGAGTATGGCCATATGGCTGCCAATGACCATATGTACTAAGAACCACCAGCCAAGTCACATGAGCATAAGAAGACATTGATATGCCAGTTATATCAATGACTAACCAGCCCAGATGGTTTCACCAGGCAGACTGGAGATAGAACTTGAGGCAATTCATTTCTCTCATAGTTAACCTGTCTCTAAACATGTTACATGCATGCATTCATTTGCATTTTTCTAAATCTGGTACATATCTCCAATGTCAAGATAATCAGATGGATTTTCAAGTACTTGTAGTTTACCCTCCTGATTGTCCAATCTTTCTCCAAACCTTCCACATATTATTCATGAGAAGCTGTCCAGCCCCGGTGTATACAACACCCCAAAGTGTTGCCCTAGCAAGTGACAGCTGCCTTGTTTTTACCCACAGTGAGCAATGACCCTGTATACAGTAGCATAGGGACCCAGTGTGACATGATATATTTGAGCTGTGCAAGGAAATATGAATGTCCAACTTTTTTGAAGATGTCTTGCTGAGCATCTTACTTTTCATCAAGTAGGGAATATATGATTAATACGAGTCACTCTTTAAGAACCAAAGCTGATTGAGCATCCCTATTAGACTTGGCAGACAGAAAGACAGACAGACAGAGCTTTTGATGTCTGCACCCCATGTAAACAAAATGGTCCTTAGGGTGATTGAAATTTTTACTTGAAATTGGACTTGAAAAATTATGAGCAGGATGGAGGTGAATTTCAGTTTGATTAAGGAAATGATCTCGGATGTAACTAGGTCAGCATCACACTAGTCAAAACCAAAACATGATGCGTGTTTGTCGATAGTGCCCCCCACTAGGGTCAGGCTCCTTCTGTTCACTCTTACTCAAAGTGTTCATCATTGATTTAAGACAAATTTACTTGCTCAATAGACCAAGCAGAAGTAAATGAGTATTTCTTTTGGCAATATGTGCCTACACTTTAAACTGAAGACAGAGCACAATTATTTATGCCTGTATTATAGGGAGGCAATCAAGCCACTCAGCCTACAAATGTAATTGAACCTGACCAACATCTGTTGGCTAAAGAGCTTGATGAAAAGCAAATAAATAGACATTCCAGCTTTGAAGTGATATATGGGATGTTTAGCCTGGCTGGGTGTAGATTGAGATAATGAGAAACCATTGATTTACCGAGGTTAAGCCTAGTAATTATTGTTCTCTAGTTTATAGGATGGCTGCTGTTAACATGGATCAGATATAAAACACAAGATCGATTTTTTCCCCCCTAGATTTATCCAGGGCACTTGATCGTAAGAAACTTCTTAAGGCCCTAAGAGGAAGAAAGGAAGCAATGCGTATCATGGTCCGAGTACTTACATTAGATGGATTAAGGGGATCTCTTTGTGTCAGCATGCCTCGGCGGGCACAACATTTATCCTGGCAGTAAAGCTAACAGTCGACGTCAGGGATGATATATGTGATGTTTAATTGGCATTTAAACCTATCACATATTGCTTTCACAAATGAGCGACCTCTGAGAATGGGTTTAATTGAATTAACACCTTTAAATGGTAGATAGTCTCTCTGAAGATTTTAATCATTTATGGTCCAGGATTATTGGACGCAGAGATCAAACTGACAAGCTTTTACAGTATACAAATTGATTTCCCTTCTTTGGTCAATTAATCCCCAATTTTAAATAGTTAACAAGCCTTCTTTATCTAGCCAGATTTTGTGTAAATGCTCATCAGTGACATGGTGGAGGTACATAAACTAAAATACCGCTCCAAATATTTTTAGGCAATTAGCTAACCTCAATAATGACTAGTTGTGAACATTAAGACCAAAAACACTAACTCTTTATTAGCCTCTAATGAAAAAAGTTATCTTACTGGAGACGAAAGTTGTAAAATATCGCTGGTGGAGTACAGGGACAAGCAAATGTTTGCACTGTTCTCTGAGCACTGAATGGTGTAAGATTATTAATTAGTTTCTGTGGCCTCCTCCAAATATCACATGCATTATTGTTGATACATAAAACCATACATAATAGTAAATGTATAGTAGATATTGTGCATAGAAATGTAATTATATGTGAGCGCTTTGAATGTTGTGTGTCTCTCTCCATCTCCTACAGTGTCGGAAGTGGGGCTTGTGTGTAGGTGCTGGTGGTTGGCCTAACTGGCACCGGTGTGTTTGGGGCTTAGGCCTTTTGATCTCTTTTACACCTTACGGTCATATCTACCATACAATTTTACTTGTTACCGTAACTATCCTCTTGCTCTTACCGCTGTTATCATCTTGCTGTCTTAAATAACATAAGAATTATATTCTTGATTTATGCATGGTCTCCCTTAATGCTCACCTACAATACGAGACTGGCAGGTGTAACACCTGTTTAAGCAAGATAGCTCGGGTAGAAGTTGAATATACTTTTGTCTTACCTCCCCATAGTGACAGCTGTCGATAGCTCTTAAACTGTTATTGACTTGTCTTTAGAAATGCATTGTATGAGCAGATTCCTGCAAAAAAGTGTAAAACTGAGTTGGATTTGAAAAGTCAATCTGTGTTGGTACATATTTTTCGGCACCACAGGGTCAAATTTCATGGCGCCCAGGATGAGGAAGAAGCATTTATCCATTATGGAGGCCAAGAGTGATGGGTTCAGAAGGAGAAATCCAGGTCAAATGTAATCAGCACCTGCTGATGGCCGGATCTGTTTACCCTCTGATGTATTTACCCCACCTGTGATTTTTTAAAAGCAACAATTTCTTTAATATCTTACAATTTTGCTCTCAAGGCAAGCTGTGGTTTAGACATGTATTACATGGTGATGGTGCTGCAATTTAACACAATCAAAAGTCAAAGTAAAGTAAAGGCTGTGATTTTTTTTAAATGTAGATGGCATGGTGTGGTGTTTTACATGGGACAGGGGGGTGGGTAAAAGATTTGTGGTGCGTGACTTACGCTTCAAGGGTGTGCTATGCTTTACTTCCAAAAGTTGCCTAATTTACATTCCAGCTTTCGCCTGCACAATTTAAATTGCTTAGTTCCAGGCACATCCTCGCTTTCCCTGTCAGCATGACAGTATGTCAATAATGATTACCATGCCTCTGCTGATAGCAAAGAGACATGCCTTGACAGCTGCTGAACTGCAAGTTCTATACAAATAGCCACACAGAGAATATTTCAGGGAATATTTGGTGGTAGGATCTCAACATCACTGACTGTGCAGGTATTTTGTTTTTATGCCCATGCTTAATATATCTAGATCCAGTTTTGTTGCAAGGTGAGTGACTTATTTCTGGTGGTTTCTGGGCATTGCTGTATATATATATATATATATATATATATATATATATATATATATATATATATATATTATAGATGGTTGTTGTCTGTGGTCTATTGATGTAGATGCCACATATCTTGAGGTCCAGTTCATGAGTGATCTTTTTTTAAGACGATGACTTTTTTATCCTCATTTTAATAATGTTAAAATAACATAAAATATACTGTGTAAACATGTAGTTGTATATGTATGTGGACTCGTATGTATGCTTTATAAATACAACTCCAAGCCACCATTTTCAGCCTGTGTGGATTTCTAGAAAACTACTGAGCAAAACGTTAAATGTGAAATAAGAAATCATGTCTGATGCAATGTCTGCATTACGTGATGTACAGCATGTCATAACAGTAATTAAACCATGCGGTCCATATATGTTCTGCAAACCACAAAAGATTTGTGTTATTTTTGAACCTCAGCATGCGGTTTTATGAATGAACTTGTCCTACATGTCCTCCAGCGGCGATGTGGGCTCAATCCCAGAGGAACATGAAAGTTGTTGAGAATCAGTTCTCCACAAATGGCTGCATGTTAGAGTCAGCACCCCAGAGGGTCGGGAAGAAATGCTTGTCAGCTGGCCTGCACAAATTGAGGAGTGGCTATAGCATTTGGATTTTAAAAGCTTCTTTAAAGATTAAGGGAGAAATAATAGATGCCCCATGGGTATTTAAATATACCTAATTTATGTGCTTCTACTGCTTGGCTTATCTGTACTGTATGTGGTCTCATACTGAGATGGAGCAGATTTCACAGGGTTTGTGGAATTAAAGCATTTTGGAAATTACAAAAAAAAGTGTAAAATTAAACAAGACAAATGACAGAGCACTTTAAAAGCTGCCTTGTGTTTTTTTCTTCCTATATAAAGGGGCAAGTTGAACTCATCCAAGTTTAATAAACTTTCCCCATCTAGCACATGGTGCAACGTTGACAGGAATTAAATATTTATAGACTTTATCAGCATCATTCTAAGGCACACTTGTATTGTCTCTGTCCATATTACCACTGCAAACCAAACAAACCAAAAACTCAGTCACCACGGCAATGGAATATTTTTAACATTTAATGTGACTTTCAAAAGTTAAAATAGACAGTGGCAAAAGTACTTTTGGGGTATTTTATAATCAATATTGTACTTGATTCTCTTTCTAAGTCCCTCTCTGATAGTCACATAACCCAGCCAGGCTCTTAGACTCAGTGATGTTGCCACTCTGCCTAACTCCACCCAAACAGTAATCCCACCGCCATCTTGGCCACCATGGTGAGGTCTTAGCTCTGGATTCAGTTCACTGCCAGACACCCTGGGCTCCCACTGTCAATGGATGATTAATTACCTCTTGGCATCATTTATAGACGAGTTGGTTTACATTAAAATGTGGTTCCCCCCTGGCTCCATCCAGGTCTCAGTCACTAACCTTCGCTCAGAGAGCTTGCTGTGTGGTGGCCGAGCGGTAGGGGCATTGTGGGGTTTTGTGTGTGTGTGCGTGTGTGCGTGTGTGTGTGTGTTGGGGTGGTGTGATGTGGTGTGGTGTGATGTGGTGGTTGGGTTGAGAGCGAAAAGGCCTCTTGCCAGCTGGAAATGATCCGCTGTCCTAGATGCTGGGAGAGTGCCATGATGCCTGCTGTGTTTCACCTGCTGTCCTTGGAACCTTCATGGCCATGCACGTAGGCTGCACGTACGCCTGGCTAGCTGGAGGTGCAGTCGAGTTGAACGAGAATAGGAAGACACAGCTGACTGCCTTAGTCTGCAAAGGTGTGTTGGGTTCACTTGAGTTCTACACCCTTAAGAAGTCAGGCAACAAACAACTTCACTCTTAATAACTGAGAGAAGAAACTTTCGTGATGGAACGTCATAACTAACTGATGTTTACCAGGACACTGCGCTATGTTCCTTGCAAAATCATATGCTAAAATGCTTGTTTATACTGTTTATGATCAAAACATAACAGTAATTAACCTGTTGACACAACCCAGAAGTGCTTTTTTGTAACTATGACATTATTTTATGTAATGCTTATTACTATTCCTCCATTGATAAACTCAAGGTCACTTTTCATACAATCTACAAGCCTGCCCTTTGAATTTTATATTCACTTTATCAATCTTAAACAAGGCTGTGTGCTGAAATTGAAATTTTCAAATGTACTGTGAAGAGGTAGTCTGACGTTTTAGTGAACACTTGATGTGGTTAGAAGGCTGCATAAAAGCCTTTAAGGGCCCCTAATGAGGTCCAGTGCCACTGTAATAGAGGGGGCATTCTGTATTCTAATACGTCAGATGAGGAGGAGTCCAAAGATTTGTCCATGGAGGTTGTCTGAGACAAACGCGTCAGCGGCATGTGGCATTCTGCCCAGACTCTGTCTGTCTAGGGTTACACCTCAAGCATAGTAATGGCTGTCTGATACAAACCCTGGTGCTACAACATTACATATGTATGTATATACATATATATATACATATTGTGCATTGTAAGTATTATACATTGCTATAATAATCTCTAATAGGTTAGCACATACATGAATGTCTTACAAATTAGCATACAGGCTGAAGAACTAGATGTACTTGAGCTGTGCAGGCTAACTGTAAGGAAATACTTCTTTTATCTTTTCCTGTTTGAGGAAACTGTTTCAAAAGAAAGTGTAATTGACTGGAATGATAAAAAAACTGATAACTTGACCATCAAATTGCCAGAATTCATACTCAAGTCACATTATAACTCAGTCCTCTTCCTCTTTTCTATTTCATTTTGTGAATATGATATTGAACTACCATGGTAATGAAAACATTGAATAAATCATAAAACATTTGGTTATAAACAGGTTATATGCAACACAGCTGCATCAACAGACTCTGCACTAGTCAATGAAGCCTAAATACCGTAGGAGCAGACATCCCAAGTCCTGCAACCTCTCAAAGTCTCCTGCATTTTAAAAGTGACTCCTGGATGCCCGCAAGTAATACAAAATCTCGCACTCTCGAACTCAAGCAAATTTCTTTGTCTATTTAGGATAAGTGACTGATGCAGCAAGTGATAGGGAGACAGGCGGAGTGAGTGAGAGTGACAGTGACAGTGACAGTCCTGTGTAGTATTTTTGCTGACGTAATAGACGACCACTGTCTCTCTCATTAGGCTATTCAGATTCTGACAAACAATACTTTTTTCCTTTGTGTGTTCGGTGAGCTGTTGACCTCCCTGAAATGAGTTTCTGTAGATTGTGATGTCTGTAGGAGTAACATCCAGACCACCATGAGTGAGTTGGAAGCCACACCCAGCCAAACTTTTGGAGGAGTGATCACAAAATAAATGTAAAAGTGGGCTTGCAGCTGCATTATGGTACAGCTGCCAGTGTTGCTCTATATTTCTGGCACAGCTGCTAGTGTTGTTGTTTTTTTTTTTTTTTTTACATTTCTACATATGCTTTTTGAGCAGAATTTTTTACCAGTGTTCACTTGCCTTTTTATGACTGCTAAAGATAAACATAGGTCTTTTTACCACTACAACACTAGTTTTCACCAGACAAAAAGAAGTTGTATCAGAACACAGCCTGCGCACTGCACCTTGACAACTTGACCACAGAACTGGAGTTGACTTATTAAAATAACAACAAATAACAACAGTGTCATGTCACAAAAACACAAAGGCTTCAGTAAAAAGGGTGAGGAAAACTATCAGCCTAATGACCCAACCAGCCTCATCAAGCACTTGGTGAGGAAATATGACAATTAAAAAAAAAAAAAAAAGGCTCCTTCATCCATTCTACAGACCCCTTGTGACCGCAATGCTGTGCTCAACTATAATTCAGCATTGCCAGGGGAAAAGAACAACAAATTCCCCTTCACTTCAAAAGGGAATGTGGCTCAGGCAGACATCTGCCAACTTTGCCACCAATAAAAGCCAGTCTCTCCTTGGTGGCAGCATTACAAGCAATCTGTTATTTTAGAAAATTAGCAGCCCGACAAAGGTGACCACACTGGCACATGCTGAACAGGGGCCCACAGAGGTGGCCATGATGTTGGCCATCATGGAGGCACAGAGGAGCAAGCCAACTGTCACAGAGACCCAGACCTCAGATGCATCCTCAAGAAGAGGAAGAAGCAACTCCCACAACGCACCCATGATGTGACGTCACACTAAGTTCTAAGTCAACATATAAAGAAGAGAGGTCACCTTGGCCTTTACTGGTTTAGCTGCACACAAACAGCAGTTTCAGCACAAACAATATACTGAAGATTGAACTTAAATGCTGTACCACATTTGCTGTGCATTACATTGAAATTACCAGAGACCTTAATTCAAAGTGATTGACAGGGTAAAGAGAGACACTCAACAAAGCAGGAGCAGCACAAAACGAGCTTGTGCTACAGTATGGCACTTTTTCTGAGAAATACCACAGAAAGGAAATGGCAGCCAATTGTGCTGATTATAGCTTTTCAAAATGGTGTTGTGGAAACAAAGCGTTTCACTTCTGTATGCATTAGCTTTGAATTCAAAATTATTAAAAGGGCAGATAGTTAGAGAGATGATGTTGATCAGCTGGACTGACATTTATTACGGCTTTTAAAACAAGCCCAATAGGTATGTGTAATAAGAAAAACATTATGGGGAGAGATATGGGTCTTTAAAGAGCTGAAATAATTTTAATATTATTGTGTCTGGTTAAGGCCTGTCTAATGTGCAGATAGCTGTGATCCAAAGTAGCTGCGAAATGTTGATAACATATGGCCAGAGGGGCTTTCTTTGGCAATTTACTCTGTGCATGGGTTGCTAATTCCTTTTCAATGTGCAAACTGGGAACAAAAGGCACGATTATCAGCCTCAATAAAAGACTGACAATGAGTAATAAAATAACAATGACTGGGAGACACATTTTGATGAAAACACAGTGTAGCATAAGCATATGACTAACAATTCATAAATTATATAACCCTACATGCAGCTGTCACTAAAAGAAATAAATCACACAGACTATAATTACCGTTAGACTATTAGACATTACATTTACATTTAGTTTTGTTTTTTAACTAAGTAGGGGAGTAGCTCATAGGGATGATTAACAGCAACTACAGTAACTCACCTGTCCTCAGCCTTCCAGATGATTTAAACCAGTCTGCTGTTTCAAACGCCATGTTCACTGGCATTGCAAATGATCCCCCTCTGCCTCCCCTCACTCCCCTGTTTCACTAGTGGCTCTTCCCTGTCATTCCCTTTATTAACATAGAGGGTGCAAGTGGACATCCACTCTCCAGTGATACCTACTGAGGGCATTCCTGGACCAAGGCCTGCTACCAAGTCAAACATGCACCTTCAGAGAGCAACATAGTGAAATTGGCATTAATCTGCTATCTGTAACTGAGACTTACCTTTTAACACTCAAATGGGTCCTATTATGAATTACTACCCTGTTTTAGGATTCTTCTCTGGGGGTCCTGCTGCCACCATAGGCCAAGGGCTTAAAAACTTTTGAACTTGGAGTATCCTAACATGTTGTGCATGAAGATGACTACAACTTTAGACCAATTTTATTTAAGTTCACACCAGTGGGCAACATTAACATTTATCTGTTTTAAAATCTAACTGCTGACATATATTTGAAATATTCTGAATGAATTCCAAATTAATACTATGGTTATTGGATAGGGCTGCAGTGAGGTTTTCTTTTATAGCTGTTGACAGTTCCTCTCACATTCTTTCCCACCTTTTGTCAGTTTCTGTAGTTGCTCAAAAGTGCTTCTTTTTTTTCCCCAAGAAATTACAGGTGCCCGGTACAAGCATAAGCAAACTCCCTTTTGTTTTGCAGTCATATTTTATCACCAGAACAAGTTATGTGTGTCCCTCAGCTCTTCTGAACATGAATAAATCATTCTGTACTACTTCAGTCATTTGCTCGGGAAGTGCTATGTTACAAATCCTAAACAGAATAATTTTACCTCAAGGAAAAGACTGATTGAACTCTTATGACCTCAATTTTGTTTATTTTTTTCTGCTGTCTTGAGGTCATTTAATTTCCAAGAGCTTGCGTAATTTCAGATTACAGTACTTCAGCCCTTTCAATCCAACATTTATTGGCACCATTTTCAGCATTTCTTTAGATTGTTTGTGATAACATTTATTCCCATGGACCAGCCACCTGGACTAGCCAGTAATACATTAATACATAATTATTAAGTCTTTGCATTTACAATAATTTCTTTCTTCTATTGGTCAAAGGATCCATTTGGATATCAAATACGAAGCACATATGAAGCAATGAACAGAGGAACATGGCAGCACACTGCTATAAAGGAAATGGTCTATGGAACAAAAGGCCTTGCATTCAGATTCAAATTGATTTGGTTTAAAATTTGACTTGATGATATAATCTTTGCTACATTGGTAAGAATGGAAGGGATCCTTCTGACGTATCTTCCCTATCTGATGATATCTGTGCCAGAATGGTACAATAACTCAGAACATTCAATTTGCCAAATTTACAATAAATTGCACTGATTCTGCTGATTCTTATCTTCAAAAGACAGATACACAAAGCTTCGGATTGAAACGAAAGACATAAAACAGCCAGTTGTAGGCTGTTTATTACGAGAGAAAGAGACTTCTGTCTAATTTCAATCTTCTGCAGGTCGAGGTGCTTCAAGAAGGTAGGCGTTCATGTGAATAATTAAATGTGAAGCGCCCAGTGTAATTTGTCATGTCGCGTGAAGGACCCAGGGCGTTTGCACTGAGAGCAGATGCTACTCAGTGGCTCTCCAGTGGAATCCTTCATATGGGTCACGCTTGTCTGTGTTGTGGGGTGTGCCAGATGGTTGAGTTAAAGGTGCCATGCCTTTCACCTCTGTGACACATCTGAAAACACAGAGAAAAAAAAACACATGACCCATTAAGCCAATGATTAAATCGCTTAAAGCTTTCTGGAGATTTTCATCTTGCATGGTGCTTGAAATCTGCTTGACAGATGCAGTTTGTGGCGCTTTCAGTGACAGTTTTGAAACTTTCAGATCATCTTGGTTTTACAGTTGTATGTCAGGTAGATCATATTTATTTTTTGTTGTATTTTTGAAACACAGCATCTAATTAAAGCTTTATTGTACAGATGCAATACTCAAAATCAGTACAACCATTTTGAGTCTAACTGTACGTTTTCTGTCAAATATACTTTTATTCATTTGCTGATTCATTCTTTGGCATTAAAGATCCAGATGTAAGAAGATGCCTATCTAGCTAATTTGTTGTTTTTTAAATGCTTCTGAACTACACCTAGGTCCAGCACCTTTTTCGCATTTTGGTCATACAGTATTTACCTATGAAGACAACAATAAGGCTTAATACTAATGTATATGAACACATACAGAATACTTGTGAAACAGTATCCCCACCCAGTGTATACAGTAACAGGTTTAATCAAGTCTGTAAATTAGTACTTATTAAAAATGTTGGTGACACTTTCTATGAAGCTAGTATTCACAAGACTGTATAAGCACATTCAAAAAGGCGTATGATGCATTTATAAAGTATGTAAAGTATTCATAACTATTTTTACATACTCATGACTGTACTCCTAAGGCATTGTAATGCTATGTCATAAGCCCTATTCCAACTTCAAGTGACACAGAGCATTCTTGGTTATAAAGCTTTACCTTACAAGTGCAGTTGTGAATCTGTATAAATTTATGAATACTAAAGCCGCCAACCATTATTAAGCTCAATGAAGGCATTATAACTGTTTATGTGTTTGTGTGGGTATTATGAATGTAAGCTTCATAGAAAGTGTTACTAAAATCTTAAAGCAGCACTTCTCTGTGCTCTATTTGATAAACAGCTTGCTTGGAGTTTGGTCAAGTAGCACAGCAACTCCTTTTTGGTCTTTAAATGTGAGTATGTCAACTTCAGTGCAAAAACTTTGGAACTTTTGAGCTTATCTAATTGTCAGTAATTTGGTGGATCTACTTATATGTGTGATGTAAAGGCCTACAAAAAGACCACTGCTGTGCTGCTCAGTAATAGCTGAATCATTTTATTGGGAGAAGAGACCTCACTGAACATTAGAGTGGAGAGAATATGGGTAAAGGAATCTCATGAAAGGTTTTATGAGGTTTTAAAATAGGATTTGATGACAATGCAAATGAAAATGAACTTCATGCGTCAATGCTACCATATCACGGTCTAACGCCCACAATAGCATATGGTTCAGCACTGGCACTACTTGCTTGTTTTTGAGAGATTTCAGGCATTGTTTTTTTTTTCAAGCAACCTTTAAAATAAATATATTCCTCCCAAAAATGTTCTTGTGCAAGCGCATTTCTTTGAGCCCTGTTGTAGGATTTACAAACCCCACTTGCATGTGGCACACTAATGTATCAACCCCACAGCTTTGCTTGCCTGCATCCCATGATGCCCTGCTCCCTGCAGATGTTGCCACCGAAAGACCCTCCTGGAGAAAGTCTCCACCACTCCTGCCCAGGGAAAAAAATGATCACTGCAGCCTTGGTGTCAAACCAAGTTCACCTGCACTCAGAGTATATTTCGAAAGGCAAGAGGGTGGGTCACCCATAACAAATCCAACATCTTCCACAACTCCCCTTTAATGAGCTCTGATTCAATTAAAGGTTGTGCTACTAAACTGTTTGGAGGCAAAGGGGACTTTTCTTCCCCTGTAACAAGGGCACGGCCCATTATTATGTTCTAACACATGAGACAGCTGATATAATAAAATCCTGAGATTAGGTGTAATCTATTTATGACCCACATTCACTGCTGTTGGGGAGTACAGCCTCAGCACCTCTGTCATGCACTGTCAAGGGGGAAGCTCCTTAAAATGGAGATGCATCTTCCCCTGACATCCTCGCAGCTTTAGGTAACCTCCTTGCAATGGGGCTTTTAGACTTAATTTTCCGTCCG
This sequence comes from Coilia nasus, assembly GCA_027475355.1. Classification (NCBI taxonomy): domain Eukaryota; kingdom Metazoa; phylum Chordata; class Actinopteri; order Clupeiformes; family Engraulidae; genus Coilia; species Coilia nasus. The sequence goes on along the minus strand of CM050204.1, from coordinate 7,316,305 downwards.
TATCTGAAAGCTTTGATATTGATCAGGAGATTGGATTTCAGGCAGCCACACACTTTACATGGAGTTTGGAGCCATGCCCTGGTGCAGAATGGCCCAGTAAAAGTAGCACAGAATATTGGTGAACATATCAGGCTATCTTGTGTCGAGCCAGACTAGAGAATATCCGCCAAGCAGTGTTTCAGCACCTTGTACTGTAGGCATTTTTAGATTACAGCTCTGATTGAAAACTGAATAAAAACTGTAAAATATGCTATGGGCTCTTACTGTACTGTCTTTAAAGTGCTATATCTATGAACATGCAAGGATATGCAGTGTGCAGTGTTGGCACCTTCTGCTATTAAAACAAAAAAATAATCAGGTATTCTAATTTGATAAGAACCTACAAATGTTCCCTGGAAACATCCCTGGCTGTGTGCCAGTATGTGGAGTATTGCAGATGGCACACTACACATGTTGTGTAGGAACTTCTCCATTACGATAAACAGCACATTGCCAAACATCAGGCACAAGTGCCTTGTTAACTATTGCACTCACTGGCAAACACATGAAAAAAAACATATCCACATATCCTGCTTTTCACACCTACTGCTAAAATTCCTCTTGCATTTTAGACTGTCAACTGCACTGGGCTTTTAGATGATAGAATACTGATTCTATGAGTGCTAGGAGCATCATGACACAACTTATGCACTATACATCACATTATATTCCCTACAGAAGTAGCAGGCAGTATGGTTAACATGCATGCGCAGCAAAATATAGGTGATTTTTATCTGGTGTGATTTGTGAAGTTGTTTGAAGCTGCTGGGCTAACTATTTCAAGTAGTTTCACCACTGTAGTCTCAGTTAGAGAGTTATGAGTTAAGAGTTATGCAAGCTAAGTTTTATTTTTTTATTACAACAACAGATTATATGTATGTGTTCAGGTGCATGTATAAATAACAGGCATGTACTTATTACTGGACGGGTGACTTGTGTAATTTTAGGTTTTTTAGGATTATGGTGTCACTGCCACTGTTGTAAGGATACCAGAAGCTTCTGCATTTCATACTAACCAAACAGGACAGCAGAACAACGTTTTTGTGAAGCAGAAGTCAGCATCAAATCTCAAGAATAACCAAATCACCAATACAGTAAGAGACCTCTTTCAGGATGTTAAGTGTCCTTAGTGTGAAGTGTGAAGTGGGACAAGATTTACGACATGTTATCACAAAGCTTGTTGTGTGCACGATGTAGTAACTCAGTAAGTGACTTAATTTTACACGTAAATTGCTCATGTATATATTACATTGTTACATGCGGCTGGATTAGCTCACTAAGACTTCCAAGCTGAGGCCGGGTGCGACTGTTAATGCTCTTAGCTGTTAAAAAATGACATTTGGAATGTTTTTGTTTTTCCAGTCCATCATAGATGGAGGTAAATGTTGACAACCATTCCAGTCACCTGGAAGAACCCCGCAACGGTGACGCATGTGGGATGGACTTTGAGCAAGATGGAGTTTTCCTTCCTGCTTTGTATGGGACATTTTTCATTATTGGTACTCCCCTAAATGTTATTGCTGTCTTTGGACTCTACAAGTTAATCAAAACTGAAAATGTCTTGCCAGTGTATGTAATTAACTTGTTACTTGCTGATCTCATTCATCTGCTGAATTTACCAATGTGGATGGACTACTATAAACATCACCACTACTGGCGATTTGGACCATCAGCCTGCCAGGTGTCCAGTCTTGCTTTTTACATCAGTATGTATGCAGCAATTTTCTTCATGTGTATCATAGCACTGGAGCGCCACATAGCTATTGCCAAACCACTGAAATTCCATGTGCTAAGTCAGCTAAAGTTCGCCCGGTGGTTTGCACTAGGTGTGTGGGTTCTCATTGCTTTGCCTCCATCTATTGCCTTCAACAAGCTCTTCCCAATGCATACCAACTACACCCTCTGCATTGAGAAATACCCTGCAGACAGTGGCTTTATCACCTACCGGCTCATAACCCTTTTACTGTCCTTCGTTGTTCCTCTTGCCTTCATTTTCATCCTCCACGTGAAAACCCTGTCATCGCTGATGGCCCTTCGTACTCTCCCTCCGGAGGAGAAGAGACGCATCAAGAGCTTACTCACCCTCCTATTGGTCACGTTTGTCGTTGTGCTCGGACCCTACCACGTCACCGGGTGTGTCAAGTACCTGGGCCTGCTCGTCCACAACGACAGCTGTGCCTGGGAGAAAGCCATCTTTGTGCCTTATCAGCTGGGGAGAGGCCTGCTCGCCGCCAATGGCCTGCTGGACCCTGTGCTGTACATCTTCCTAAGGGCTGACTTCAGATCAGCAGCAGCCCAATACCTGCCCTGCCTGAGAATGGTGACCTGGGGCCTGAGCCAGGGCAGGGCTTCCTGTGAGGGGTCAGAGCCCAAGGAGAGGCACACAAGCTCCACTAATGGTTTGTGAGGAGTAGTCGGGTATAGCAGAGTGTAACTGTCTATACATAACCACTTTCAACTGGAAAAATGTGTTTACTTGCCTTTTTTTGATTAGTAAGGTTAAAGATGTGCATAGTTTACCCACCTTTATTTTTCTTTAATGCTGGGCATATTGTTTACCCACCTTTATTTTGTACCACTTTACCAATGATGAGGAAATGGTTTATGTGAACTTCACATAATCAGAGTAAGGGTTACTTTAATAACTGTTAATATCATGAGTAGGTTATAAGAACAAAACAAATGTTCACCAGCGACGTCATGCAGAAGTTGAAAGATAAGGGTTTGAAGTATGCAGGAGCCATGGTATTTTCTTGTGAAACAGAAATGAATACCGGTATGGATATCCTTGTTTGATATGAGGTGCATTTGTGACAGTATTCAGAATTGTAATTGTTTTGTGTAAAAAGTGTGACTGGTTTCATGCGTGATTTTTTTTGTCTTGCACCCTCATACTGTATCTATCAGGTGTCTATAAGTTTCAAGTGCCACCTGGGCCTCTCAGGCCTAGTTATACCCCCACCTAGGCTTAAGAGCGGACTGTGATTGCCCCTAAGCTCTGGAATGAGCTGCCAGTGCATATAGTGAAGGCTCTTTCCTTGGCAATTTTTATATCACATCTTAGAAAACACCTGTATTCTCTGGCTTAGTATGAATGTGTTTGATTTCCTCTATCGGTTGATTTATTGTTTATAAATAAACATGACTTGACTTGACTTTATGTGTGGTTGTAGCGGAAACCTTTTTTTGGACTTTACCCGGCCACAGAAAATATTATTTTCTGATTGGCTGATATTGTTACCACAAGCTGTATGGAGAGCAATCTGCCTTTGCATCGTCTATTTATAGCCCATCAGCGTGCTGTGAGTTTTTTTTACTTTGTAGCGTGAGAAACATCGTGTGTGGAGAGAGAGCATGTGAAATTGTGTCTTGAGAGCTCTGATTGTGTGTGTTTTAGATGTTACAGAAGCCAAAAAGTGCCCAAATCTGGACACTCATTTCTTGTCTGGACAAAAGGCTTGAATGCCAGACAGTCCTCACAAAATCTGGGTTAGAAGAGCTTTACTGTGTTATGTGTCAAAATAAGAACACTCTCTGTAAATATATAAAATAGGCAAAATTAGGCTTACTTGATACACCTGTACAGCCAGCAATCATTAAGTTAAAATGTATTGGTAAATTCAATGTTATATATATATTGTGTTCACATACTACCCAAACAATATTGCATAAAACATAATTTATGATTGTTAAACTCCCTATTTAACAGTGACTGTCTGAAAGTGGCAGTTTAGCACATTGGTATGACAGACTTACAACACTATCAAATCAACTTCCTTAATTTGATTACAAAAAGCATGTAATATTTGGAAAGTGCCCTCTGCCTGTGTAGTAACAACAGTGCAAAAGTAATCAGCCTGTACTTTCCATCAGATGAGTAAGATCCTCTTCCTGTTGGTGGCGTCACAGGCTCTGTGGTTTTAAGGCCTCAAACTACTTGAGGCTCTACACAAATGCTTCTGCATTTCACACAAAGTCAACAAGTAAGACAGCAAAGCAAGTTTCTTTAAGAGTGGCATAGCATCAACACAGTAAGTGGATTTTCTACGCATATTGAATATCACAACATAAACTGTTATAGTAAATGGTCAAAGTATGGACAAACATTACTAAGTGTAAGTTACCTAGTAATAACTTAAAATTACTTTATTATGTTTATATTGTTTATAGAGAAGTAATTACACTGAATTGCCACATGTTGTTTTGGTTTACTTTTTGAGGTGCCTTACCTAAGCTAGGTACTAAATTCTTATTATCACTGTTGTTACAGTTTCTGCTCATCATTGTTTAAAAATCTGACATTTGGAATGCTTTTCTCATTGTATTTCAACAGAGATGGAACCAAATTCTGAAAACCATGCAGGTTACCTGGGTGAACTCCGTAATGGTAATGCATGTGGAATAGACTTTAAGCAGGATGGAATTTTTCTTCCTGTTCTGTATGGAATTTTCTTCATTATTGGTACTCCCTTGAATATTCTCGCTCTGTTTGGACTCTACAAGTTAATCAAAACTGAAAATGTCTTGCCAGTGTATGTAATTAACTTGTTACTCGCTGATCTCATTCAACTGTTGACTTTACCAATGTGGATGGACTACTATAAAAATGATCACCACTGGCGATTTGGACCATCAGCCTGTCAAGTCACTGGTCTTGCTTTTTACATCAGTATGTATGCAGCAATTTTCTTTATGTGTATTATCGCACTTGAGCGCCACCTAGCCATTGCCAGACCACTAAAATACCATTTCCTAAGTCAACTAAAGTTCGCCCGGTGGTTTGCGCTAGGTGTGTGGGTGCTTATTTCTTTGCCCCCGTCTATTGCCTTCAATAAGCTTTTTCCAAAACACACCAACTACACCCTCTGCATTGAGAAATACCCCTCGGAGGGTGGCTTTATCACCTACCGGCTCATAACCCTGTTAATGTCCTTTGTTGTTCCTCTTGCCTTCATTTTCATCCTCCACGTGAAAACCCTGTCATCGCTGATGTCCGTTTGCACCCTTGCCTCAGAGGAGAAGAGACGCATCAAGAGCTTGCTCACTCTCCTGGTCGTCACGTTTCTCGTCGTGCTCGGGCCCTACCACGTCACCGGATGCATCAAGTACCTGGGCCTGCTCCTCCACGGCGACAGCTGTGCCTGGGAGAAAGCCATCTTTGTGCCTTTTCAGCTGGGGAGAGGCCTGCTGAGTATCAACAGCCTACTGGACCCTGTGCTGTACATCTTCCTGAGGAATGACTTCAGGTCAGCGGCTGCCAGGTATCTGCCCTGCCTAAGGAGGGTGACCTGGGGCCTGAGCCAGGGCCGAGCTTCCTGTGGGGCATCAGACCCCATGCGCACCAGCTCTACGGATGGTCTGTGAGGACTTCATACGTGCCATGGGCATTGCCATGCCATGGCAATGCTGTTTGGTGAGCATGCATTGCACAGTGGTGTGAAAGTGGGCACGAGGCCTTCTGTGTGTGTGACAGAGAGATAAATTGTTACGTCACATTATCAGGAAGTCAGGAAGGGCACCTGCTCAGCTATTATTAATTGTTTTATCGCTACTGTACCTCTGACATTATTTTAGCATCCCTCATAAAGCCCAGGCAACAACCTGAACCTTCCTTGATCAAATTTGTAACGAAAATGGGACAGCTTAGTAATTTAAAATGACTGATGCAAATATTCTGCCTTGAACAAATTCTCTTGCAGACTAAATCTCAAATTGTGTTTTGCCATTGCCTGTAAACTGATACTAAGGCTTTGTTTTCTTTTGCTGAACATTACTGTAAATGCATTTTTGCTTGTTAAACAGCACACTGTGCAGTTATGCTGTATATACTGTATCTCTCTATACAGGCAGCACATTTGGCAGAACTCTTTCATGTACAGAACATATGTTTTGAGTAGATACTGTGTTATTATACTTTTTTCCTGATCCATTTGCTGTGGAGTTACAGTAACCTAGGACTCACACAGAAGTTTTGTAAAAGTTGTACACATAATTTGTATTCTTTCAATTTAAATTCTACTTGTCATTCACAGTGTCACCATGCTGTGACATTTGCAGTACTTCATCACTCATATAAAGATATGCTTTTTTTGACACAGTGTGCGAAACGAGGTCGTAACTCTTAAGCTTCCTGAGCTGACACCTTGTTACTACCCACTTACATTGTGTAATTTTGGCCTTGTCTTCTGCCTGTGTGCAAAGAAACGAGGTTGCGCCTTTGAAACAAGTGGCATTAGTCAACCTTATGAGTTTCAATGAAGGACTGAAGGACTGCATTTGTCATGATCTTCTTATAGTTCTAATTTACAGTAAGTGCAGTATCTAGTTGTGCCACTCAGCAAAATAAAAATGACCACAACTAACCACAGTGAAATTTCCCTAAGTGATTTTAGTTGCAACATGGCTCAAATGTATGGCAGGTCTTTCTGACAAAAACTACAGTAGTTCTATTTAATCTCTAAAAGTAGTGTCAGAGCCAACCATATATTGTACAACCTGTCTGGTGAATGCATGACAATGAGTAAGTATAAGTATATAACAGTACAAGTATATACTGTATATCAACAACAGTGTACCTAACATTAAGCACACAGATGAAAAATGCCACATACTAACAGGAATTTACCGGTTTGAATACAATTATGCCATGCATCTCGTTAGTCCACTGAGCCCTTGCAGGGCATATTGTAGAAACAAGTATTTTTTTTTGTTAAATGATCTACAATTGTAATGATTTATACTACGTAGTTTGTGAAGCTGACAGAGCATTTGGAGCGCCAGACTTCATTGTTACGGTTAGAATGCACAAAATGAAACCAAAGGGCTGAATGTTCCGAAGTTGGTTTATTAGGTTGTAGATGCAGACCACAGTTGCTCCATGGTTGATGTCACAGAAGTGCAACAAATCCAAATGGGTCACTGAAAAACATGTTTTCTGAGCTGTATTGTCCACAAGACCTGATGGTGATATTATAGTGCTGGATTGTTGGAGTGATGCACCAGAGGGTGAAATGTATGTCCCCAGGCACACAAATAATAACGCACCCATAATATGAGCCTGTAATATAAAAGCGCAAGGCCTCAAAACACAGAACATATCTTTGGCTCAGAACGTAAACAAATACACTCGGAGTGGTGGTGGCCTGGTCGTCAAGGTATCAGACCTTTGACCAGAGGGTCGCAGGTTCAAATCTACCCAGAAATGACATCATACTGTCCACACACACTCCCCAGACTTTATAACGTGTAAAAAAAAGTATGGACAACTTCAGACTAAGACTTGAGGTTGTTTGAATAGACAGGAGACAGGTGAGAGAAATCTAGGCATGTTTGTGCCACATCTTAAATTGTGGCAGGAGAAAACATAACCTGGAGTAGCAATTTAAAATCAGTGTTCCAATTATAAATGGCCCCATTTTCTTCGGTCCGAGAAATGGTGCATTGCACACGCAAAAAGGAAGTGCTTCTTTTAGCATCTCTAAAAACTATGGAAGCGTTCTTCCGATGCAGTACCCATGAATAAAAATGGTTTAGTGTCTAACTAGGTTTTTAGGCGTGGTTACTGTCAGTAATGACCTTACTGATGGCTTTTGGCTTGGTAGCTGTTTTCTGGAACTGGTGTGCCAGCTTTTGGAGATGGTTTAGGCTGCTCTCAGCTGACACTTCATTTCCTGTGCCTGTAACTGTAAAACTAGACTGAGGTTGTCAACTTTTATGCCTTTATGATGTGTTATCTTCACTGTGGCCAAGTCCTGTAAGTACGAAAAGACCACTCTTGGAGAGATCAGAAAGGTCAAAGTCACACAGGTTAGTTTTATGTGTGGTCATTCCGGTAGGTAGCGGCATAGCTAGCCAACAGCCAACACCTGCTTGTGGCCACTAAAGGGCCTTGAAGGGCTAACAGCTTTTCAACTACAGGCTTGACAATGCAGTTTTCAATGAAAGTGGTGGGTTTTTGCTTGGGGCCGCAATGGAGTCTAGAATCACCTATGCCATAAACACCAAAGGAGTATTTCAACATGTTCACTAAGAGGCTCTGGAATTATGCAAGAATGATGTTTTGTCTGAGTTCTGCATTTTCCTTTCTTACAAAATGTGAACAGTCCTGAAATGACCCCAGAAACTTCTGTATTCCTGGTGTCTTTATATGATAGGCTGATAACCTGTGCGGCGGAAGTATTTTTCTCTGCCATCGGCTAAATTGGAATGACATTTAAGAGCTATTGCAAACAATTACACCAAAAATACTACTTTATAGCTTTGCCATTACAGCTTCACTGTCACTGCCAGAACTATGATTTAAAAAGGGATGTGCACAGCTTGTCTCAATGATAATGAAAGTTGATGAGGTACACAGAAAGCCTTTCAAGAAAAAGGCTGGGTAATTGGTATCAAGCATTTCCCTGTCTTGCATGTGGCACACCTTGCATATTTTTCCAATTTTAAGCATGGAGAGCGAATGGAGAGTTCAGCATAAACAGTGAACAAAGTCATTCTCTTTCCAAGCAGTATGTTTTAACTCAAAATTTAGTTTTTTAATGAGTGAAAATGACTAAGGGACTCAGAACGTTTTCAAAAACGCAGTGTGTTATATTACATCCGACTCTTATCTGTGCTAAAAGTGATGATGATTTAGTCAGAATGATGAGGAAATAAATTGAAAATATGATGATATAATTATTTAATGACACCTTTAAAGGAACTTGGTCTACAAAAGACTATCAACTGACATTTTTTAGTTATGAGTCAACAACTTGGCATTGTCCTAGGGGCACTTTTACTAACCTGTCAATACAATGACAAAATCAATCTTAGCTAACATCAAGGCACAAATGTGTAAATTGGGCATTCCACACGTGTACGACAGGACAATCTGGAGACATTTAAACACTTCCCACATCATATGTGGTCTGTGAAACCTCTTTATCTATGTAGTCATATGCTAGTGAGTCATTTTGCATCAGGAAAGAGGAAGGAGCCAAGTTCCAAATCAAGGTGTAATGTGGAGAAGCTCCCATGAGGATTGAAGGGTGTTTTCCATGAGGAGCAGATTACTGAAACTGATGCATTTGCCTTGTGCATTCTGCCTACTTGTGGACCATACCTGATACTCTCCTCAGCAGGACAGACAAATGGGGGACACATGGCGTTATCTGAGTCACTGCTCTTAAGCCATGACCCCTGAGTCTGACGGCATGAACGCTATAGCAGATATTCACAGAAATAGATAACTATACACGCCTTTGAGTAGGCTAGATGTGTCTCAAAGGATCAAAAAAATCTGAATGATTTCTGCCAAGCATGACAAATACAGACAAACATGACACATGCAGATTTGACATCTGTACCCTATATGATATTTTTTACTTGCCATGTGTAATACTGTAACACCATTAGGCCTACTGATTAAAGACCATTAGGAATCTGTGAGATAGCATAGCAACAGAACACAGTTCTAAATCCCTAAGGAGCTTTTATCACTTTAGTAAATGTGCACACTGAAGAATCTTATCATTAGAATGTTTTTTTTAATTGGTGTCATTATGTATGTTGACGTACACAATGAATTTGGTTCTGGCTTCTGTTGTCCCCCTAGCTCTAGTACAGACAGACAGACATACATCCAGACATTTTTTCAATGTATTACTTACAAAATATATTACCAAAACACACAAGTGGAGAAAACACAGTATGCAAACAGTCACTTCACCTGTATGGGAAATTAAAACTACAGTACTGACCATGCTGGCTCTCCAGTGCAATTAAAGTGTCCTTCAACCCCTGTGCTTCTGATGACACACTCGAAGCTTCTTATCTAGGTCACATCTTTAGCAAGACAAGGCAGGGCAAGTTTATTACTAAAGCCTATTTCACATAGCCTCGTAAACCAGCACCTCGTACTTCATTTCATTTTGTACAGAGGGTCTGGCCTTGCTGCTGTTAACATTCATGTATTCGGAACAAGTGAATCCGAGCTAATCAGCGAACAGAAGGAGTGTTCGTGAGTGATGACGTTGACTTTGTGTGCTACATTTGAACTGTAGTGCGAAGGTAAGCTAACTGCATACGTGACGACCAGACATTAGTGATTGGGTAAAGGCAGAGCCACTTGTTCTAAACTTCAGCAGAGTCCACACCCCCAGGAAGAAATCGTTTCTCAACGCAGCAAGGCCAGACCCTAGGTACAAAATGAAATAAAGTATGAGGGGCTAGCTATATTCCACACACATAAAGAAGCAGTTCAATGTGCTTTAGGAAAAAAAAAAAAACAAAGAACAGTAAGACTATAGCAGCACTAAAACAATGGTACAGCAATACCACCATGGGTGGTTGAGCCATGAGAATATATTTGTTTAGCCAAATATCCTAAGTTTATTGCTGAAGCCTATTTCACACACACACACAGAGGCAGCTTAATGTGCTATAGAAAAATAAAGAAAACAAAGAACAGTAAGACTATAGCAGCACTAAAACAGCACTGTGTAACAACACCACAGCAATCACCATGGGGTGGCTGAGCCATGGGAGCACACTGGGAGCCAAATATCTGACCTGCTGGAAATGCTTGTCATGGCTCTGGCCAGGTGGCCATACCCTACCGCTATCAGTGATCACCACACCCTGACTTCTTGTCTGCCTGCTCACTGCTGACCTACAGAAGAGTGCCCACCCCCTGCCACACACACACACACACACACACACACACACACACACACACACACACACACACACACACACACACACACACACACACACACACACACACACACACACGCGCGCGCGCGCGCACACACACACACAGTGTTCTCCGATTCCAGTGCGGGCACTCACATTCAGTGTACATCAGACGGCCGTTTCCATGGCAACACGAGCTCTTGTTTTCACTTTGCCAAAGTATATCTTAAGCTCCCAACTCCACTTCTGCTCTGTGCTTTCCCCCCTGAGGCAACACTCTACATTACGACTGATTAACCAAACAGATTCCCCATCTCATTTTCTGCCTGAGAGGTGCAGACATCTCATCAGACGTAGCGAAACGGAGGTCAGACTGACAGATATGAAGGAAGACCCTCCTGAGAGAGACCCAACCGCATCTTGGTCGCTTGACAATGTTTTGCCTCTTTCTCTTTGCTGCACACGCTGATACAGTTCTGCTCCCATTGTGCTTTTGTTAAAGCCAGTTTGCCTGTTGCCAGATAACTCCAATCTTATGTCCTCTCCATCACAATATTCAAACCCAGACACAAAACACACTTATTTACTCTGCCCTTCCCTGTGTTTTAATTAAGTAATGAAGTGTTGCCTCTAACCCTATTTACTAATTTATACCTTGGTTAGTTTAGCATCCATGTTTTTGTTATTATTACTGTTTTCCCTTATTCATTTTTATTGTATTTATTTATTTACATTTGTTAGTTTTACATCCATGTTTTTGTTATTACTATTTTACTTTTTGTTGTTACTTATTTACTTTTACCTTTTTTTTGTTATTATCATTGTTGTTTTAGTTATGTTAGTATTATTGTGTTAGTATCATTATTATTTTTATTTTATTTTATATCTACAACTGTGTTTGGCTCTGTCTGTATCTCAGCTCATGTGGTAATTTGAGTGGGTTTAATCCGTGTATTGCATTTTGTACAGCACTTTGGGCAGTGTAAACTAAATAAATGAATTTTACTTACTTACTTACTTATGTTGTCAGACCCCACGGGGTGACAAATTCATCCACATTCAATGCTGGGTTGTTGATAAGTGTTAAAAGATTTGATTAACATTAGTTTAATGAAATGTCCACTTCTAAGATGCTTTAAAGTGCTTGCTTGCACTTGACAATACAACACTTTAACTCCATTTAATGAGATTATATAATGGCAGAGACAAATTAACCTTTAATTCATTTTGCCTGCAGACTAAATACAAAGTCAGGCAGTGTGGGCTGACATCAAAGTGGGAACTCACATCATTGCGATGTTCTGCCACAGCCTAGGGGGAGATAAAGTGCAAGGTAAACCACAGAGATAACAGCACCTGCTTATATGTTTGTCCACCTTCTGGCTACTCAGCTCCTTGCATAATGTCTATGCAGCAGGACACCTTACCACCATTACTTGGGACCATTTTAATATTAGCCACAGCACAGCATGATGCAAAGCCAAACTGACAATGTACTTACAGTACATAAACTTCAGAGCTAAAGAGCTGGCTTTACAGCATTTGTCTGAACAAATCTTTTCATCATCATTTAAGTAATTTAAATAATAATCTTATTTATATGTGCATTGTGGCTGTTGGTTTGTGATTTGAATTTTTCCCTTGAAATGCCATACATTATTTAAAAATGCCATACAGTATTTATAGGAAAAATAAATGCTGGGCTTCTGTACGAATCTAACCCTGACCGAATTTCTGCCCTGAACAATTTACTCTGCAAAGACAAACCCACACACACACACACATACACACACACAAGCAAAATATTATATAGACACAGTGCAGTGTCTTCCACCACAAACACCCTCCCACAGCCATTTCGTGAGGAATTGGTCTAAGTAACAGCTTGGCACACACAGCAGGTTTTGTGAGCAGAATTGGTTCAGTACACACTGACACGTTCACTTTATTTCTTTTTGGTTTCACTGACCTGTTTGTTGTAAGGCTCATGAGGATGACCAGGGCCCACATCTATTTCAAGTCTACACTTTGAACTGGAGCTAAGACCATGGGATATCGACAGTATTGGCACGGTCTCCGGCCCTGTAGGGGGCTGGCGACAAGCCGCACCTAGGAACGGGAGCCATGAGTAAATTTAACACTGTCTTTGATGTTGCGCTTGCACATTGCATCCTTCCTTAAGATGTCTTTCTCACACTGTGCGCATTATAAGGGCCCATTTAGTCCTGTGTTGGTTGCATAAATATTTGTATATTTAGGCCTGCTGCGCAAAGAAAGAGAAATGCAGAGATGATATTATTCATTTTTTGTTGCCCCAGAAAAATAGTGTCACAGCATGAAAAAAGGGTTGTAAAAAGAATATCTGTGAGGAAGCAATCACGTTGAAAACTCACACACAGTGCCATCCTATGGCACTATTGCGACAGTAGAGAAGTTGTCATCTGCTAATCCTATCCAATGCACTTTTTGTCAAATGAAGCGAGTTTTTGGTCCAGCTGTCAGTTGTTCATTATTATGTGTGCTCAAAAAGAAAGAAAAAAAAACTCTGTCTTTTCTTTGCAGTCCTGGGACATGAACACAGTAGCTTAAACCCTGCCAATCGTCACATTGTTTTAGGAGTGTGACAGGGAGCAGTGTAATTGGGCGTTGAGATCAGATATCAGCAACCTTTCACCAGTCTTGGACTGTGGCATTAGTAGGCTGTCCTACAGGCTCAAGCCACAGACCTTTAGAATATAGAATAGACTAGAATAAATCTGTATTGTCATTGTGACAGGTACAACGAAATTTAAAGTGCTCACCAGTCAGTGTACCACTTATTGTGTCTAAAAGAATTATTTAAGCGCTGGAGTTACCCAAAACACGCAATGAATACACAGACATAAAAACAGCATGACCATACATATGTACATACACACACAGAAACTATACTGCACCACTGACCTAAAGTCCTAGCCTGGTAAACCCACCCCTCCTACTTCATTTCAGGGTCTGGACCGGAATCTCTTGAGGGTCATTTGGCAAGTCCCAGCAAGACTGATCCAATCAGCGAACAGAGGGTGTGTTCGTTAGCCGTGACGTTGACCTTGTGTGCTACATTTGAATTGTAGTGCGTAGGTAGGCTAATTGCATACGTGACGACCAGGCGTTAGCGATTGGGTAGAGGCAGAGGCACTTTTTTGAAACTTCAGCAGAGTCCACACCTCTAACAAATCCTGGTTTACCAGGCTACTAAAGTCCAGCATCACTGATCAGTGTCAGGGTGGAACTGTAGAGATGCTGTGAAATGTACTCTCTACACTGTCACACAGATCAAACAAACAGGGAGTTTTTCCTCACCTCTTTTGCTCCCTCGGAACACTAAGAACCTGACTGCGCCTCAATGAACTCTCTCGTTCCAGCACCTCTGGGCTACAAGGAATGTTGTCCTGTGTTCACACAAGAGCCTGCATCAACGGGGCATTGCGTTGCTGTGACATTGCGTTATTGCGTCACGCAAGAGCCCGCATCAACGGTGCATTGTGTCACTGCGCCACTGCGTCATTGCATTATTGTGTTCTTCCACTCTGGCTCCACTGGACTGCAAGATGTCATGTTGTCTTGTGTTTTTCTTGCCAAACTGTGAAGCACTTTGAGCTGCATCTTGTATGAATTGTGCTATACCTGTGCTGACCTACAGTATATAAGTGTGCTGACCTTTATAAGTGAAGATTATTATTATTATTGTTATTATTACACTTCACATTATACATGACAATCCATAACTGCACACTCCCTGACTCCACCCTGATATACAACATGACTTCTCAGGAGGAAGTGGTAACATGCACTGCAGAGAGGAGAAGGAGAAGGTCTTACCTGCTGGCTGCATGTCCTGTGTCATCCAGTAATCTCAACAGGTGGTGTCACAAAGTAGCTTCTGCCACCAGTGAGCAAAAGATTATCCTAGTATTGCCTAGGATACCGCAATGCACAAAGCAAAGGGGAGGGAAGCTCCCTAACAGTGAATAATGCTCTCAATGTACTGATAATTATTTAACATTGACCGGAAATAGCAGCACACTTCTTTTTAAAAATGATTTTGTCAGTACTACATTCGAACTATCCTGGAAATATGAGACAGTATGACTACAGAGTATGAGGCAACATCAGGCAACAGGACTGAGTGTGTAAGTGGTCTGTCCTGAATTTTAAGGGCATCTGAAATCAAGAGTCTCGGGAGATTTTTTTTAGGGCAGCGTGTATTCAGCCATGTGACAGCATTGATCGAGTGAACTCCATCGAGCTGAGCTGTGACCTCTCATCTCGGGTTTTGAAGAAAAATGTCCTATTCATTATCTCCACCGACGTTTCTACACAATATATATATATAAATATATAATATAAAAAATGTAAAGCCGCAAATCAAACCGAAGCTTTTATAGAAAAATCAATTGAAAAAAATGGTAAAACACCTGCGCCAACAAGGTCTGCTGATAGAACAAGCTACATAAGACTCTGTGAAGCCTTTTTAGTGATATATAAATGCTCTTCAGTTTTCTGTGCCCTGTTAAAACAGTGTTGGGTCACCAAAGATGTTTTTTCATGGAACCCTCTGAGCACACTGTGCATTTTGGGCAAAAAAGGATGTTGTTGTTCCACAACCCAAATCGTTCACAGTTTTTTATTTTTTTATTTTGATGAATGCTAAAGGCATATGCAGTTCAGGTTCTTTGCTGGCTTCTCTTTTCACTTTCGATTATCACCTCACCCTTTTGACACAGCCTACAGAGATGAGGTACACCGACAGACAGAATGGTCTGACAGCCACATTTCCCCCCCACCCCCGCATAAAAGGTGACTTTGTGGAGAGCGTGCCTACCTTCAAGTTCCTCGGGACCCACATCTCCGAGGATCTGTCTTGGACAGCTAACACATCTACCCTAGTCAAAAAAAACGCAGCAGCGCCTCTACTTCCTGTAGATAGAACAGGCTGCAGACCCACTTCCTGGTGTCCTTTTATCGGGCCACAATCGAGAGCGTGCTAATGCAGGCCATCCCTGTGTACTACACTGGCTGTACAGTGGAGACTACAGAGGGTCACCAGAACTGCAGAGAAGGTGATCGGTTGTCCACTCCCCTCCCTGGACACAACCACTAGCTTTAGAGGTCTCGCCAGATCCAGAGCAATCATAAAAGAATACCTTCATCCCAGCCATCACCTATTCAACATGCTACCCTCTGGATGAAGGTTTAGGTCCACCAAGTGCAAAACAAACTAAAGAACAGGTTCTTTGTCCATGGGCTGTCAGAACTCTAAATGCACCGGAACAGTGATACTGCTTTCCTATAGACACTTTACTTCATTGTCTGCTGTGTGTGTGTGTGTGTGTGTGTGTGTGTGTGTGTGTGTGTGTGTGTGTGTGTGTGTGTGTGTGTGTGTGTGCATGCGTGCCTGTGTGGGTGTGTGCATATTTGCATGTGCGCGTGTCCGTGTGTGTAGTTTGGGTTTGTTACTCCACTGGTGCTGTCTGTGTTCAAACTATGCAATACCCACAGCATAATGTGCAATACCTACTTCACAGTGCAATACTACTACTACTGTACTAGTCTGTATATAGCTCAGTCTTCACCACTTATTATTCATTATTGTATTACTTATTATATTGTATTATTGTATTATTATTTGTATTATTATTTGTATATACTCCCTTCTTTCTTGCTCTTTTTGTACCTGGCACTTTGACACTTTGATACTTTCATCTTGCACCTTTGTGGCCTAGCTGTTTAGTTTCATTGTACAGGCAACTGTACAATGTCAATAAAGTTCTTCAAGTCTTGAAGTATTTTGTAATCTGTAAAACAAACTCAATTTTTGGCCATCTGCTTCCCCTCGTCATTCGTCTGTAGACTTTCCTGGCACACATAAAATCTCTATCTCCCATTTCTCTGTATTGTACCAAGTCGCAAAATGTATCCTTACTTCTTTCCTATTGATCGATACGATCAGATAATGTGTTACTTTTACTACAGGTAATGTGTTCTTTTTTAACCAGTTCTGCTCAGGGCTTTTTGAATGTTGGTGATATTTAAAGCCCATCTGTCCTCCTCTTTTGAACAGACCCAGACTGCATGACTGATGGAAGGGGTGGTGCACAATGTGCTGTCTATGAAAGAGTAGTAGGAGCATTGTAACTTTTATTCTCCATTGATGTGTTCTTCAAGCCAACACTGGTTCACAGTGGAAAACCAACTACTTGTGGTGCTAGCTGCAAACAGTCCAAGTTCTGGGCTTGTTTATTTTTTTGTCTGTGAAGTTGGCAGTGTGGTGTCAAACTAGGACGGAGCAGGCTGGTCGTTAGGAGAGAAGCACAATAACAAAGGTGCTTGTATCTATAGGCCAAGAGCTGCAGGTAATCCACTATCAACCATGCGAACACAAGAGGTACCACATTGCTTTTACACAACAGTTGTCATTTCTGCTACCAACTAAATGAGTCTGAAAATAGCAGATTGTGTTTTATTTCTGTCTTATTTTTTCCTGAAAACGATTTTCTCGAAAATCATTCCAACTTCATTATTTAGCGTTACCATTTGCCAGGCAACAAACACTACTCTGCGCAAAGCAAAGTTGTGTTGACAGCTTGTTAGATAAGGGAAGCCAAGACAGATCTTCTCTGATCCACGTCATCCCAGCTTAGGCCTTTTTACTCTCCCCCATTCTGGTAGGCAGTACAAAAATGTCTGTCCCCATACCAGCAGGTTCACAGACAGTTTCTATCCGCAAGCCATCAGGATATTGAACTGCACTGAACTGAACTGAACTAAACTGAGCACACACTCAATCATTGCTTCTCACCTACAAACTCTTTCTCTCTTACACCCTCTCTGACTCACTGAAACACACTCTCTTTCACACAAACTCACTCACACTTTGTTATACACTTACACACTCTCTCTTAGACCCACTTACACACTATTTTACACTTTACACTTTCAATCTCTCTTTTCATAATCTCTCTCTCTCTCTCTCTCTCTCTCTCTCTCTCTCTCTCTCTCTCTCTCTCTCTCTCTCTCTCTCTCTCTCTCTCTCTCACACACACACACACACACACACACACTCACACACATTCATTCACAATCTACCTCTCTTTTTCTCACACATAATGTCTCACACACAGTCATACAGTCTCAGTCATACACTCTCCCTCACGCTTACAGTCTCTCTCACTTCCTTATTACTCTCTGACTCACTCGCACACCACGTAACTCTTGTCATTACGACTTTCACACTTATGTATTTCACCACAGTTAGAGTACACTCAGCATTGCCTTTCTTATTCTCCCCCCAATCTACACACATATGTACACAATTACTAAACACACAGCACATACACAATTTTTGTTCTTATTGTCCTGGTGGTTCACATTGTATTTTTATGTCCCTTGTCTTGTTATCATCTCTACCATCTTTTATTATCATTGCATTGTCTTCTGTTTACTTACTTGCTGGAAATTAAAATGTTAGGTTGAGAATTGCTCCAAGTCCAAAAACATTTGATTAGGGTTAATGATCACAGAGAGATTAGCCGCAGAAAAGAGTCCCAGTGCGGAGATTCTGTGACATCACCACTCATCTAATCAGAAATTAATGAATTGTTCAATTAGATCCAACTGTTGTAAAACTTATTTAGATGATCCAGATCTGACCGACTGCAAAATGTGCAACTTAGCCATGATGTGTCTGATTTCAGAGAGTTGATGGTGTAAACATGTCTGAAATGTGTATTTGATATCTCCATCGCACATTACTGTATCGTGGTATCAAGGCAGATTTTTAGCTGTACATGGTGTTACGACCCAGGCTTGTACGGCCTCAAGAAGGAAACAGCAGGATTTGTGGTTCAGGCAATTAATCCAGGGCATTAGGAATAGCAGCCAGGTGAAGCCAATTGCCAATCAGCCAATCCCTGTCCACCAGGCAACAGCAAAAGGCAAGCCGACATATGCAATCAGCCAGGACTGTGCAGTAGCCTGATTGACAGTGGTGCAGAGGCTTGTAACACATGGGGTAACTGCTGGAGATGCTTGGCAACTTTCGTGTAGGTGCTGCTTGATTTGTGAGCCTGGTTTATGGTTTCACGGACAGACAGGGGATCTGATTGAGAATTTGCAGTAAACAGTTTGATGTCTTTTCTATTTAACAAATATGCCCCCTCCATTTGTGCTTCTCCTTTGGGATCAGTTGTTTCACATTAAAACATTTTTTTGTGATTAACATTTTTATTAGAAACAAGTAATGTTTCATTAACTCATAAATGAGCACATAAACCACAACCAGAGCATGACACACAGCACACAGCTCAACAGAAAAGAACAGATGCAGACAACAACCACAACAGACTATACAGACAGAAAGCACTTTCCTTAAACAGAGACAAACAAACGAACAAAAAAGATTCTATCAGACATATACTGTGAATTTAATTTCAGATGAAAGCTGAAAATGTTTTGTCTCGCAGTAACTGTATGCAAGTGTCACTGCAAATTATCACCATTTATGGTGAATTATTTTATTGACTGACAAATTAGTGTTTTAAAAACAGTACCACAACATTTGCAACATTGTTTATGTCAACATTGACAGTAGGTTCTGCTCATTAGTGGTTCAAATAGATAGTACAGAAATAGTGGTAGACTTGTTTTTTTTTTACCTTTGTAGCCTATTTTTATTTTTTTGTTTATTAAATCCTTCCTCTTCAATACAAATTCTGTTATACAAAGTTAGTGTCCTGACCTAACTAGTCCAAACTAAGAGGGCTGGCTGGCAACACTACACAGTCCCCATTTCCTGGTCACCTAGACAACAGAGACACCTCATTAGTTGCACCTGGAATGCAGTGCATCATTTAGCCGCATTAAAGAGGGCTAAAAGCTGTTCATACTTGGCCAGAGCATGGAAGAGACCCCACTATAGCTAAGTGTCTCACACCATATTTGAATGGCTCATCTACTCTCCCTCACCCATGAGGCACATACATGTTCAATCCCGTGTTAAAAACAGCTGAGCAAAGCTAATTTGGGATTAGCTCACATATAGTATTGCTTTTGGATAATGCTAAAAAAAGATGCTGATGCCTAACAGTGTATTTTATGTTGTGTGTTTGATATCGTATTACAATACTTTTGACTGTGACCAAAACCGACTGAGCGGTCTTATATATGCTTGACAAGGCAGATGAGAAAGCCATTATGGAATTATTATGACCGCCGCTAGCGAAGCTTTTACCAATTTTCCATCAACGAATGCCGGGACACTGGAAGTCTGGGGAACATGAATCTTTGTAGGCATGTAGCCCTAGAACTTTTTGAGCGACTAGAAGCTTTTGGCCCCCAAGGGCCACCCCTCCGCTGTGCCAGTGTCCATTAAAGAGGGGGAGACACCTGAATAACTCAATGAACATTTCTCCCAAGAACATGACATTTTTGTGACACTGTATGTCGGTGTTACAGAGGCGTATCGACACAGCCCATAAACACTCATTTAAAGCATAGCGCTACCTCGTTATATGGGTAAATGCAAAAATTGGGATTTTGTATTGCCAATATCTTGGACCGAGAAGGTGGGAACTGCACAAAATATGTCATGCACGATCAGCACAAAGACCTCATTGAAAACACTGGTTGATGCTCACTTCCAGCGAAAACAGTTTCCGTGAAATTTCAACACTGCGAAAACGAATCCAAATGAACTCGTGATAGGCCGTTAATGTGAAATCTCACCAAATTTGGTATATGTCATCTACAGACAATGCTGACAAAAAGTTATCAAAAGATTTATCTTGAGATAAACCGTTTCGAAGTTACATGTCAATGAACATTTACCACGTAGCTTAAAATTCTTCAAAAGTCATTATCTTGGCTCTAAAAGCATAGCACATGCCATAAAATTGGGCCAATAAGGGGTGCTGTAATTGTACAAAATCTCATTTTGCCTATTTGTTTCACAAATCACTTCTACACACTACACAAACACACACAATGTCATTCATTCAAAACCCACATCCATGCCCACTTCCAGGAAATCATTTCCACACAATTTCTCACCTCACAACACTGCTCTACCACACATTCATCATACCAACAGTTCCCACATTTCAATACACTGCGGCGGTCATACCATGTACTGCTATGCGGTACATCTAGTTCTGTTGTAAGGCATTACACGGTTACACGGTTAATAAGCGTTACACGGTACTGAGTCAACTCTACGCTGTTTTGTCAAATGATACATGAATGATACATTAATGCTTATTTGTTTCACCTGAAATATTCAACCTGAGTTTTTTGTGTCTTTGTTGTTTTTTTGTAATGTTCTTTTTCTTTTTTAATGTGTGCATTGATCACATAAGGCAAGCAGAATTTTTGTTTTTGGTGGAAGGAAAAGATTTGATTAGGCTATTATAAAACTACTGAAGTGAAATATACACTTTTTTATGAATAAATAATGTTTGACTTAGGAAAACAAGTAGCTTAAGCACTTGAGCATCAAGGTGGTAGGTGATACCAATTCTCTGCTCTTGTTTTTGGTATTCTTGTAGGCTTATGATTCATTATTTGTATTAGTTGAGTTTCGCCAACAAGGCTTTTATGCAAAATAGGGGTAGATATACAAGTGTTGGGATGGCTGTGAAAAAAGATTAGTATGTAAAAAACATTCAAAGATTTACTTTTTGTGTTGATGGTGTAAATACTGAAGGAGTTGATGGTAACAGAGTTAGGTATCATACTAAATACCAAACAGTACATTATTTAGTGAGAGAAATTGTCATTGTGAATATCCAGGACACACAACGAAACTGCATCTCTGCATTTAACCATTTAATCACACGTGTGAGCAGGGGACACTCTGACTGTCACTTCTGACAGTTGATGGATTTGAACCTGGAACCCCCCAGCAGGTTACCTTAACCGCTAGTCCACCACTGCATCCCATTTTGTAGTGCATTATTCTTAATTATTATTCATAATTCATAATTGTGTTTTTCGTGATGAATGTTTTTTTTTTTTTGGTAACCTTCTCTATTGTGAATTTTATGTGAGGTGGGGATCTGTCATAGTGTCAACTCATCTGGGAAGACCAGTTGACCACCTCTGCACCACAGCTTAATCTCGTGATCGAATTTGAGACCTCTAAGCCCAAACATAGTAGAGATAATGGCTCACTCTCTGTGTGGATAATAAAACATTTTGTTTTTTTAGCCCATGATTATTAAATAATAACTCTCAGCCATTCCCCCCAAGCTCTTTAGGTGGCCGAGTTAACCCTTCGCTTTCACCTTAAAGCCCCATATCAATCGCCGCCAGCTGCAGTGAAGCCTCAAGCCACTTCAGCTTAATCTAATTTGACTGGTCTTAACTGTGGGCAATGCTGGACTGAGGGACACAGCCTATGTGTGCTCCTGGGGGCTAAAACCCTTTCAACTCTGCATTTTGCAGGGCTGCTATCATCACATCATTTGACACATCATTTGCCTGTGAATAAACATTACATTATATATACATTATTTCTCAGCCACAGATTACTGAAAGTAATATCACTGATCTAGTTAGTAGAGGTCTCTCTGATAAAATACAGAAATAAAAATAATTTAGACACTGAATATACGTGAATGTATTAAAAGACAGTTTAATCATTTAATGGCACACATATCTTTATGTAGAAACATACACTGAATATTTAACATGGCTCAGTTCAATCCTAAAGTGTAAAACAAAACATGATAGATTATAATTCTCAGTCAGGTAAAAATTAATTTTCTTAATCAGTTTTTAATAGTCCATATTCATTTACAAGGTTGAAACGTTCAAATATGAAATGCCTCCATTGGATCGAACACCCTTATGTTTCCCTACTGTAGTTGAATGCTTTGTGAAGTGCATATGGTCCAGGGAGCGGTGAATCATCTGTGGAAAACGGTCCTCGTCAGCCAGAGCCGAGCCCCGAAATCATCTTTTGGCTTATCCTCCCCAGACACATTGGACATCTGTCACTCTATGTGCCAGGCTGCCTCGATGTGGGCACATCCAGGAGGCCTCATCCTCCTACGGGTTTCCAAGAATGCCTTCAGAAATGTGCTGCTAGCTTGCACCTGTTACTCAAACCTAAAATGATGATAGAAGAAACACACGTACACAAGCTATTTCCCTCTTTGCTTGTAGGATTTTAGATTAAAAAGGACAGACAAAATCACATGCAAGGAAAAAGCCAATCTACCCTGCATGCTGAAGTGTCCCTGTGGTTTAAATGTCACAGAGATGCTTATTCAAACTGACACAATTAACTTGCAATCAGCTCACAAAGCATAAGGCACATTTGACAGCGGCAGCGCATTCCAGAAATATTCCTGTGTGTTCACCTGTCGCATCACACAGTTAGGCCAGCAGAGGAGTCCCCTGGTGACCAGCTATAGACTGTGATGGCAGTACTAGCTTATGCTGGTCCAGTCTTGATGAAAATGTCACATGATCTGGTATGCTCAAGGTTTTTTTTAATCCAGTACATTAATATTCACAGCCTCTGTACATAGCCCATTTATTATTTATTATGGTCTTGTATATAATTTTCTTTTTTTTTTACAATGCTTCTTCACTTGACACATTCACCTTGCAGTGTAGTTGCCTTGGTGTCTAATTTGATTGTACAGGCAACTGTTCAATGACAATAAAAGTCTTCAATCTTGAATCTTACACCTTAAACATTCAGTAAATTCAGGATAAAAAAAAACACTTGTGTCAGCCAGAGCAGGTTATATTTACTTCATGAACATTTGATTGTTTCATGCAAAATCTCAATTTTGCAACTTTCAAAAAAGCAATTTTAGCACTGTAGGGTAAGTAAGATAATCACCGCTTTGCTTTGTTACTATACAGCTCGCTATATCTCTGTGTATGTCTGTGTGTAAACAACATATAAAGACAGAGTAAGAAGAACAGTAATAGAATAGACATGCTCATTTGAAGCTAGTTTTCCAAGGAGGTGAATGATCACACAAGATGGTTCAAAGAGATGTTATGCTTTTAAGAGCTGTTGTATGATGTGAAATGATGTTAGTTCCTGTAAATATGAAAACTGCAGATAATTTGTGGAAAGGAAGATGGCCAATCTTCTATTAATCTGCGTGCGTGCGTGCGTGCGTGCGTGCGTGCGTGCGTGCGTGCGTGCGTGCGTGCATGTGTGTGTGTGTGTGTGTGTGTGTCAAATGTCCTCACAATGATAGGAAAACTAAAAAGAATGGACAAACTAACAACAGTGTTCTCTTGGCCATTTTGTTGTTATTGAAAAAAGGGTTAGGGATTGTTTTGGCGTGGGCACAGTTAAGCATTTTTTAATTAGATATGAATTGGAGTCAGTGGAAGGTCCTCACAAGCATAGAAAAACAAATGTGTGTGTGTGAGTCTGTCTGCCTGCCTGTCTGTCTGTCTGTGTTTAGAGGTTTCTGATGGCATCATATTTGCACTAAGGATTCCTCTGATAAATGTTGAATATTAAAATAACAGCTAAACTGCTTAACCCTTATTTACCTGCCTCGTGTCACTCCTGCGTTTGTCGTGACTCTTCTCTTCTATTGCCTATGTCGTTCATACTTCATCTGAGCATTAAAGCAGTTGAAAAGCTGTGAAATCCCTCTGCAGGAACAGCAGTCACACCAGCATGACACAGGCTCATTAAAATATGCAGAAGGCACACACAAAACGAGAGCCCAGTTCTTTGCTTGCACAGGTGATTGCACACAATCCGGCCACTTAGATAATGACTGCAGGTCCTTTTTTGGATCTTCTTATTATTATTAGTCTTCCTTTTGACTGATAGACATAAAGGAAAGCCTGGCAGAGGAAAGCTAGATGCTAAAAGAGAGTATCTCAGGTACCCACACACCTTGCAGCTCTCGCTCAACTAAAAGTTTGGCTCTGAGAGAAGGACAGAGAGAGAGAGAGAGAGAGAGAGAGAGAGAGAGAGAGAGAGAGAGAGAGAGAGAGAGAGAGAGAGAGAGAGAGAGAGAGAGAGAGAGAGAGAGAGAGAGAGGCAAAGCAACAACTGAAAAGTGACTAGGGCACCTTTAAAGACAGTGCACGTTTAGTGGGGGGAAGAAGGTCTGGCACAATTCTCACGTCTGGCTGAATTTAACGTTTCTGAACAAGCAAATTTATATGCCGCTGAATATTTCGTTCCAGGGGCCTGGGGAGAGGGGTGACGTGTGTGGAAAGGACCTTTTTTAAAATCATAAGCAAGGAATTAAAAAGAAATGAGGGAAGACTACCTTGTACAGAGAGAAAAAGCTTTGGCACCCTCTGGTGTTAAACTTTCAACTGCAGTTGGACGCAAGCTGCTTTTCCTCCATGTTAACCAAGGTCTGCAATAAGAATATGGTGCCTTAAATGCTCTCATAGTGTTTGTGTAGTAAAGAATATGTATGAATTATCATCAATCAGGCCTCCTTAACTGATTAAATTTCAGTGCAACAAAGCAAATAAATTGTTGAGTATTTTATAATCCCCATATACATAAAATGCAAACATTATAACAACACTCAGACTATTTAATGACTCATTACTCTATGATGTAAAAAAACATGGAGTAGAGATGTTCAAAACATCATTCATTTTTATCAGTTTAGAGGGTCCCATAAGTGCAATCCATCTTAGCTTTCCTCCCACAGTCAGTCCCATTTTGTCGAGCCAGTGGTGTGACAATTGTTCAGGGGCCAGGCATTTGGACTGGTTAGAAAAGTGTCAGTTAGAGCGGTCAACCAGCACTGTCCATAAGACCGGGATTGGAGACTCCTTAATTGGTGTCACTGAGTCCTGATGTAGCCTCCTGCTCCAAGCCTGTGCCACTCGGCCGAACGAGAGGCACGTCAGCCGCCATCTCCTAAATGTCCTCCGACAGCTGTAACTTTTCATCATTTGGCAAGGCTGGCATGGAATGCCAGGATGGCATTCATCATCCCTTGAAACCAGGGAATGTGACATACGCCCAATGCATATGTCATCCCATGCTGGGCTGCTGGACTGGACAGGAGCCTAAGTGGCGTGCCAAGCAGGTTCCCAGTCTTCCAAAATAATGAAGCGTTGGCCATGCCAAGCGTGGAAAACCCTACATCTCTCTACCTTCCAACCACCCCCTCCCTTAGAAAAAAAAATTACGCACTGTTGCCTGGCCAGCATGAAGTCACACATGTCAAGTCAACCAGCGGAATGCCCACCCCTGACGTTGGTTTTTTTTTTCCCTCCTCTCCTCTCCGTGGTTGCCGAGAGACCGTCCTTGGCACTGGCCCAGCTGCACAGGTCCCTCGGGTGAAGAATGGAACTTCCTGGTGGCACACCTCGCCACACTCCCTCTGAGAAGCACAAACAGCAGATTACCCCATTAATATCTCTCGAGTGCTCAGGCAAAGTGGTAGAGAGAGAGAGGAATGCACCAAACCACCTACCCTCCCGCCCACCCACCCACCCACCCAGCCAGCCTCTCCCTTCCTCCCTCAGGAGAACCACATGTGTCGCCCAGGTGGGATCCATGCAAAAGAGGCAGTTAGGAGAGGAGGGAGAGGAGGGAAACTGCTCCACTATCAGTCTTTATTAGCACTCATCAGCGGCTTCTGCAGGAGCTGTAAACAGGGCCAGGGAGGCCTGTCATTAAGTCGATACAGACAGGAGGGATTGATCCGCAGCTCCCTAGGGGGGGTTGAAGGGGGTTGTGTGTAAGGCACTGGGCCCAGTACACTACTCAGAAAGGGGAGGGGGGGAGAGACCGAGACAGAAAGAGAGAATATGTGTGTGTGTGAGAGAGAGAGAAAAAGTGTGTGTGTGTGTGAGAGAGAGACAGAGGGAAAAAGAGAAAGTGTGTGTGTGAGAGAGACAGAGGGAAAAAAGAGAGAGAGAAAGAAAGAGAGAAAGCATGCGTGTGTGTGTGTGTTTGTGAGAGAGAGAGAGAGAGAGAAAGCATGACGTGTGTGTGTGTGTGTGTGAGAGAGAGAGAGAGAGAGAAAGAGAGAGAGAGAGAGAGAGAGAGAGAGGGAGGAGTGCGAAGGAGGAGGAGCAGTGGTGCTCACTCACTTCCTCTGCTTGTCTAATGGGTGTTGACTAGACACTGAAATCTATTAACATTCATACGAACTGCCATCATTAAGGTGTCCCTTGGTGCTTGCCTAGCAGAGGGCTTTGAGCGGCAGATTACAGACAAAGACAGGTATTCTTAGAAATATGAAACCTTTAAAAAATTTTTTTAGATACATGGATATGAGGAAACGCTACCAAGCTTTTGAATAGAATTATTAGATTCTAGTTGTTCTTTTTTTTTCTGTGGAACATGTGCATACTGCCTAAAAGATCACAATGTTTTCATTTAAATGCAGAAAGCCTCATTTCACACACAACTGTAAGTCGATGGCTGGCATTAGCATTCTGTGAAGAGTGCTAAACTGTATTCTCATTTTTCCACAATCATATCTGTGACAGGCCACTCATATGAATAACTGATTAACTGACATGCCAATTTGTCAGAGAACTTGACATTCCTATTTTATGTAGGTGACTATATAAAATAAAAAGAGAATATGGCAAGCTTGAATTGTTGCAACAATGAACAAAATTCTGTTAACTGAAGTGTTTTAAATGTACAGTATAAACTCTTATTCTCTACCTCTTAATTACATGCTACAAAGTATAATTAAGAAAGAGGTATTATTGAGAAAAACAGGCTAATAAGGCTATTACAGTGTTGAGCGAGTGGTTACATAAATAGACAAAAGCTTGCGATGAGCATTCATTTATAGCAAAAAGGTCTGATATGGCTATCCACGTGTCTTAATCTGTTAAAAATAAGATTCAGTCTTTTAGTGAAACCTTGCCATTCTTTTCCTTTAACGTTCTCAGTGCATAACAGTTTACATTTGTTCGCATATCCTGTTGATAACTGTGTGTTTGGATTTAAAATCTTCCTTAACATGTTCAGATTGTGGTGTAACGATTGGTAAAGCATTAACGATTTCGGAGAAGAAGTGCATCTAAAGTACATCAGTAGTTCATGAGTTAAATTTTATTGATCTGTAATGTAGCATTTATGAGCTAGAGACAGTGTGTTTTCATGTCATTAACATTTAAAACAGATTTTTTAAAGAGCACTTACTTTTAAAAAATGAAAAATGTGTTGGATGCTTCTTGGAAACTCTTACTGGAGTCGTGAGATAAAACACTAATCAAGCTATTGGTGGTTTGTAGGTTGGATGATGCTGTTTAAAGCTTTGTTTCTTGCATTGTGTGTATGGAAATTGTGCATTAGTTTTTTTGTGGTGTACTTGTATTCAGTAGTTCACATCCTGAGTGTGGGAGGTTGTCATATCTTTTCACACAGGTCTGCTTAGCTCATTAGTGTTTGTAGCTGCTTTTAGGCATGGAATCCTATTGTACAACTAACTAGGCCAGGGGCAATGGAAAGAGGAAAAGTGCAGGTTTAAGGGTCTGGCAATGCTGAATTATTTTCATGTGTGTTAAGATGGGCAAAATACACCATGGACCAGCTTACTAACTGAGGCATTTATTTGTTATTATTGTTAATTCTGGTCTGTGTTTTCAATACAGTTTGGGCACACACGTTGGTGAGTTAGTCTAGTTTCATCTATTTCAACAGAAAGAACCCAGATTCACCCCTGCTTAGGTGTACAGTATGTGCTACTCAGAAAATGTGCAAACTGTGACATAAGGCGAATGGTCTTGGGAGATTAGTTCATGTGTAGTACCTGGATAGCCCTGTCCTTTGGGCAGCTTGAAGCCAGGCTTAAGAAGAACTGCAGATGAGGAAATTAAGAAGGTGGAAATGATCCGGAACCTTCCCACCCAACCCCACATCACATGACATGATTCTGTGTTTGACTGAAGCACATGTAGACATTTTTAAGGTGAAACTACTGAATAGCCATATTCTTTATTAAAATAACAACCTATATTTGAATTCACAGTGCTTTTGAATCATGGTAAAATGTGTAGAAATCTATATTTGTATGTTATATGACACAAGTGTTAGTGTTCAGACCAACATGCAAGGCAGTACATGTAGTTTGACAATAATACCATATGAAGGCTTGTTTATCTAAGACAAAGCATAACCTCAGTAGCCTGCAGCACACCAAGTCTTTTCAACACAGTAGCTATTTGTTTGAGCAGTTTTCTCTGGCCTGAATGAAGGAACCGCAGGTGTAAAATACTTGGATGTTTACGCTCAGGGCTATTCTTGAGATTTCACTCATAACTGAACATATTGACACCTGAAACAGAATGTGAGGATATGTGAGGATATACTTTATGCAAGCATTTTCCTGTCCTACAGCGTGTGTGAGTAGAATTGCAGGGCTTTTTGCTTGAGCTGTAAAATAAACACATTTTTTTTTTTTGCCTGTGTATGATTCACCACCTTTGTAACTCTCAGAAACGTGATGCACTTACTCAAAGTCATGTGAAGTCACAAAAAATGCTAGAATGCTGTTGGTAGAACAGTCCAAATGTGTTGAGTTCCATACCCAGAAGTGTAAAACTGGGTCAGGTAATGCTTTCACTGTAAATTAGCATACACCTGATTATCCTTAGTTGGTGTATTGTATGCATACGTGGTTGTTTTTAACCCTGAGAAGAAACAGCTACCCATTGCCCTTAGGACATCATGTCATAGGATAGAGGCAATTGAATAACAATGTCTTACAGTTATTGTTAGAAGTATTGTACAAATTACATTCCACTGTGCAGAGGTTTTTGCATTAGTGTTTGTTTATTTTTTTCGTTTGTTAGTTTTGAACTTCTTAGAATTAAAAAAGGTGATGTACACACAATGTATATGTACATATGTACACAAATACCAATTCAAAACCAAAACATGGTTGCTAGATATATTCAACAGTAAGCAGTAGCTATAGGTCCAGAATGTCGCACCAGTACAGTAGATGTAAGGGTATTGGTCCCGGACCTATTCTGTGGAACCTTATTGGTCCATATTCTTCCGGACCAATACATGTAAAGTTATAGATCCAGAACTTGAAATCTGTACAACACTCAGGCAGAGTTCCCACAGATTTATCAAAAAAAAAAAATCCCTACTAACCCTAACCCTAACCCCAAACCTAACCCTAACCATAACCTCATCCTAACCATAACCCTAACCTTAACCCTAGATTCAGTTCATTTGAATTTCCATACCAATAATACCAGTTCTAGGGGCATGGAAACTGCCGTACCAGTAGCCACTTCGTATATTAAAAGCACACAATAGGAGAAATATAAACTCTTTTGGTAAAAACACAGGCCACTGTTTTTCTGGGGACCACAATAATCTAATGTGGTCACTGTGCTGCAGATTCACCATTGTACTCAAAAGGGGAAATGATCATGAGATAATGTTATGTTGGATCAATCTGCATTTTGTATGATTATGAAAAATTCCCATGCTGATTCACATGCAGAATTTAGTGTTTTGAACACTGCTGATGCCATCTATGCATGTATCTAGAGGAGGACAAAGAGGTTGAGCCTCTGTCAGTAAGAGCAGGGTAGTGCAACTGGCAATAGGCCTATTGAAGGACTAAAACTATTTGTAAAGCAGTTTGTACAAGGGGTTTGTAAAAATGTGCAGGGAGGTAGTTCCAGATAGATTATGTAAAGAATTATCTACAATGGGGAATGCTGCCTGTAGAATCGCAGAAAAAAAACACTCTGAAGTTGTAGCCATTATAAGCTAAGAAAGTGTGATGTGAGTACCGTACGTTTTTGTTGTAGTACATTTAAGCATGTATATTTCCATCTCTGACAGGTTCTCTTCTTTGGCAGACAGTTATTGCATTACATTAGCTGCTTCCTCTCAGTCTTTGACATTCAA
Organism: Coilia nasus; assembly: GCA_027475355.1. Taxonomy (NCBI): domain Eukaryota; kingdom Metazoa; phylum Chordata; class Actinopteri; order Clupeiformes; family Engraulidae; genus Coilia; species Coilia nasus. The sequence goes on along the minus strand of CM050204.1, from coordinate 7,285,692 downwards.
AGGTAAGAACTTAAAAAACTACTCTATAATTTAGGTCAAAGGTTAAGTCAAAGGTTAAGGGTTAAGTTCTAAACATGAAAAATAAAGAATGACATGCACCAAAGACTTCACATTTAGAAAAAAAACACTTTCTTTTACTAGGTGGAAAGTCATTGAATTTCTTTTGAGATTTCTATCATTTTGCAATAGAAATTCCTGACCCAAGGACATTTCTGAGGTTAATTAAACAAGTCGCATTCAGTATAAATTGAAAAAATAACTAACCTTGTTTATTTAATTGTGTTTTATCCATGTATTGAATTTCATAAGAGTTCAGTGTTGGTTGGTTAATGGAGCCCCTATTTAAGGGTAAAAAAGAGGCAACCAGAATGGATTCTGAAAAGACACATGATTTTTCCCTTAAAAAAAACATCCAAGGTAATTCTTAAAGGGTGGGTGAAATGCAGGTTAGTCCATTTCAGAATTTCTTAGAATGTCATTTAAACTCAACATGACCTCAGACTTTTACACAGTTTCTATTGATTAAACTCCACTGCCTGCATCTCTTAAACTGGTAAGATTCACTGGTGGGGGAATAGAGCATACTATGTTCTGAGCGCCAGACGTGCTCAGGTTGCAAACCTTAGGCAAAAAACATTTGAGGTCATGTTCCTCCATGTTGTTGTTGTTTTTATAGCCTATGTATACGAAGGCGGTCATCCTCAGCTGACTGAAACTTAAGGAGTAACAATGCCTCACTTGTTTTTCATTGATTCTCAAATTAGGAATCCAGGCCAACACCTTGACACAACATACACCTTCTGCTCCAGTTTTGTAAAACATACGAAGGAAAGTTTCCAAACAGTTTACTGTGAAACTTGTTTTCACTGAGGCATGAATATCAAACTGTAAAAAAATGACAGCATTTGAATCCAGAAAGGGAGATTTAACAGAATATTTTTTGCACAGAATACAATTTCATGCTCTATGAAAAATAATCTGCAGCAGACAAAGAAATGACAAAAACACAAAAGACTCAAAGAGGAGAGAGATGAAATCCCTTAATGCCCCCACGCTGCAATTTGCCATATTTTCACATCTATATGTACCAGGGTTGCACTGAAGATGCAGGTATCTGTTTCTTTTGACTTAATAAAACAATAAGACATAGGAATTTCCCAGTGCTCCTGCCTGCCTAATGCCTGCTATAGAACTCTATAGTCTGTAGAACACCACTTGTCTTCATGTTACTGATACAGCTAGAGTCCTTGGCATCCTCCATTTCACAAAGAGAGAGGCAGAGAACAGACGTCATGGCAAAACAGTCATCTACTGTACCTCACAATGACTACACAGCTCTAGGAGAAAGACAAGCAGCACTTCATATGCATCCCATGTCTTAAATAGGTATGACCACTGTGGACACTATCTGTATTCGCTGTTTGTAAAGGAGTGGTCAGAGGATGTTGCGGCCTTTGTTGCTGCATGAAACAGTTTGGTAATCAAATTATATTATCCAGCCATTTTGTTCAGAAATTTCAATATGTTAAGGTAACAACAAACATACAGTAAATCTATCAGTAGTAAATCATTTTACTTACTTGAATATTTGAATGTGAAAATGGAATATGGAGTTATGACATGCATTTCAAACAATACTATAAAGAGTGTATGCGCTCATAAAAAAAGATAACAGCACCCTCTCAGTTTATATTGCTTTGGTAGTTTAGGATAAAGATTGATTCTTTTACTGTGCAACTAAGATTTACCCTAGTTGATATACAAGATTTACGACCACAGCAAAATGAGTAACTCTACATAAACGTCCATTAATCATGTTTACCCTTGACCTGTAAATCAGCTTTCTTGTGATTACAGAGACTGGGCTGATTACATAGCATAAATCTCCCCCCACAATGCATGGCTAATAAGCAGATGTTACAAGTAGATGGAGCAAATGAAACTGCATGGAAAGGCTAAACAGCAAAATAGTACATGAAGAAAAAAGTAATGAACTGCACATTACACTGAGTAAAAAGTTAAATGTGAAATTACTGCTGTGTTGAATGTTAAGGCTGACTTCTTGAGATAGCAGTTATAAAATGCAAACAAACTTTTTAAAAATAAATTGTTCAATCACTATATTTTAACACATTTTGTATTTATTGTAGTATTTTGTACCTATACTGCTGATTGACAGGCTCACTGCCTAAAGATACTGGATTAAAGTCCCTGAATAGTAATAGACAATGCCAGCATTTGTCCTCTGAACTTGACTGCAGAAAAGCATGCTTTACATGTTTGAAACTCGCTAATTAATTTATTGTTTCTGAACTTTTTTTTAGGAATTTTTAAGAAGACTTGTCAAGTCTGTCCCTATCTTCTTGTCACATAGCCGCTTATCTACAGACACACTATGCGATTTGTTTCTATGCGATTGGACTCCACTCTGTTATTTGCCGCCTTTAATGTTGAAATGTTTATTCTCTCTCTCCGACAAATTTCAAGCTGCTTCCCTCTAATTCCTGTCTCTGAGATACAACTTCAAGGAGACTTTGAAGACCTAGAACTTTCTGTCTCGCCCACCAGGTCTCCCACACAATATCCACCGTACACCAGGATTAAGCTGTCGCTCAGGAAAATAAAAAAATAAAAAAAGGAAAATGCCATCTGCTGAGCTATAAAGTCGTCATTGTGTAATTATCCATAATAGACACTACCGCAATGTCCTCTTTTGTGTATGTACTTGTGTGTCTGTCTGACGTGTGTGTGTGTATGTGTGCATGAGTGCCATCTCTGTCTGTGTGTGTGTGTATATATACACAACAAAGTTTTCAAACAAGCCAGGGTGCCTTGCTGATGTGCAGTGAGGGGAGCTGCTCATGGAATATTCACAGAGGTAGGGATGGGGGTCTGAGGCAGTCTTGCACCCAGTGGTTGGTGCGCTGTTCAAAGGGAAAGGAAGGAGGGCCCAGAGGATTCCTGCTGCGCTTGAGTATTGTCTCTGAAAGCAGGGACTGCTTCCTGCTTGATTTAAAAAACCTTGATTTGACATTCAGTTACAAACCCAGCCATGGCACAGGCAAACATGTATGTGAGCAGAATGAGAAACAGCAAGAGGTGCTTAATTTACTGGCAACTTAAAAAAACATTAGAAAAGGGAGAGAAAGACAGTGGAGTTACTTTCAGGTGTTATGAATTGGAAGGCAATGTGTACCTGATGCTTGTGTTAACGTTAACAAGATAACTGTTGCTCTGACAGAAGCTTCTGATTCCAATTATCGTCGCAATTTTTTTTTTCAGGAGTGGAGACGAACATGTTTAGAAGTCCGAGAGAACTGTTGTCCTCTTACTAATTAGCCATGAAGTTCTTGCGTACCTTCAGCAGCTGTTAATAGTCAGTGATGGACCTGCCAGCTGAAACTGTTTTTTCAGCCACCCAGAAACTATGAATAGAAACAATGGTGTTGTGTCTTCCAGAAAGCACTGGCTACAAGCAGAACCATGTTTCTGTGACTGGTGGAAGATTGCCAAGGGGCAGTGTGCTGACTGCTTGGAAGGATGGAGTAGATGAGGCCTCCTGTCTGTCTTGGAAGTCTGTTGTCGTCCTGTCCTCTGAGGTCCTTAAAACAACATGCGTATTGTGTACATCCTCAGCCCACACAGTGAGTTTACAGACCTTATAACAACAACATGACCTCAGCCTTCACGTCATCCATAGGAGATGATCCGATCCATCATTTCCAACAGAGGACAATCAGGCAGAGCGTGATTACCTGTGACAAGTAAGAGGTCCAGATTGGTGGCAAACCACTGGATTTACGAGATCCCTCCGTGATGTGGCAGACGTCATGTGAGGATGATGGGCCTGACACTGATCGAGATTTATGTAGAACCGAGGGCACACCTCAGCTCTCCAACATGCCTATTACAGCACATGGTAACATGTCATCCCGCGCTGATTTGTGCAGTGACGAAACACGCCTCCCGGCAGCCTGGCGGCTATTAATCAAAGGATGGGAACACAGTCAGGGTGCAGCACCGGCTGACCTCCTTGTCCACCTGGCCTTCGCCGAGTCCACATCCCGTTAGATGCGCTCAAGTGTTACTGGCGGGTGGGTGCTGCACGGAGCACTCTGAATGAGAGTAGAGGACATACAGATGAACAGACATACAACATGATATGATACGACAAACTGAAGCAAGCACTGGTGCTGTGGAAATGTGAATGGTCAGATGTTGTGGAAAACAAAACATCCACATATTTCTATTCTGGTTGTATGACCACTTGTGATGTCTTTGAAATGTCTCGGGACCAGTGTCCATTAAAGGCAGACCTGACACACATCCCAAAGCACTGGGCAGCCATTTCAGGGATGCTTCTTAAATATTTGAAAAAAAAAATGGAAAAGTAACACCCACAAGGAATACTTATGAGGTGCTGGCTACTGGCGTAACATTCAAAGCATAGAAGTGCTGCACACTCCTGGTGACATTTTGGCCTACAGCCTACCTCTGACATCCAAGGAAGGTCGGTGGCCAAAACGTCTTTTGTGCTAAATGCAATTATTGCACAGAGCTACAGTGTGTGGCTTTTCTGTGTTGCTTTTAATGCTTCTCAAATACGCCAAACCACAGTAGGTGATATTGTAACCGGACGTGACCTAGGTGGCAGAAATGAGCCATGTCACAGCTGAGGAGAAAAGCCCACAACCACATTCAGCTGAAATCAGTGGTAAAACAATAGCAGTGATCATATTCTGTGGCATCTATAGCACGTGGCATTTAATTCTTAATTCTTCATTATTAAATAATGGCACTTATAAAGTGTAATGATGTCACAGTTAACACGTGTATCTCAAGTACTGTGTATGCCTCAGATGCTCTTTATGAAGCCACACAAGCTAATAATAGTTGTTAGGCTCTGTAACACAACATCATAAGGCATTATGAGTGTGTTCATTTAAACCTACAAATAGATACAGAGACCCATGTAAAGTACTATGATACACTGTGAAAACTTTATGTGTGCATGTAATGTTTACCAGATAATAAATTCAAGGAGAGTGTTACCTGTGTCTGTTCCACCAACAAAAGACAATAATTAAAAACTTTCTAAAAACTAAAAAAAAAGTTAGGAAATGTTCTGAAGGTAACAACCACATTTCTTATCAAGATAAACATGACTTTGAGTGCACTGTTCCAAGCTTTAGGCAAAAGAATACAAATCGAAAGAAAGTTCTTGATTGTGAAGTTGGAACAATTGTAGTAGGACTTTGAGGATGTGACTTTTAAACAAATCTCCTGTGGCTTTAATCACACTATCTACTCTCAGATATGCAAATTGATTAGTTTGAAGAAATTGCAAACATACGTATACTGCATAACTGATGCAGAAGTGCTAAAGTCAAAGGACTCTGTGAAAGGCATATGGGAAATCAACATCCTAAATTGATTGCAGGAACTGTATTTACCCCTGAGTGGCGCAATCATGTATCTTTTTTTTTAAGGTTATTGATTATTTCCCGTCCCCGATGAATGAGATGTTTCCTTTTTGCATTTACCTGTGTCACCGCCGCTTACGGCCCCACTGAAAAAGAAGTGAAGAAGGGGAGACTGTGCCCTTCGTCCGTAACCTCTCTCTAAGTGCTTCGCCCTTTTCATTGGAGGTTTTAATTGGGTGGTCGGAATAGCACAGGGGAAAGGCTCATACATGGAAAATGTCCACTGTGAAATGAAATGCATTAAGATGGGTAATATATCTTCTTACATGCTGTAAAGAGGGAATGAGAAGTACGACGGGACATGTACTGAATCAAACGGCATGCCAGAGGGAGCGAGGGCTACTTTTGCTCTGCTACTTGATTTGGAGAGCTGAAAAAATCTTTTGACAAATTGGTCTTCTCCAGACATTTCATAGTCTGGATTAAAATGCCTTACACATAAAAGAATGGAAAAAAATATAGAGAGTTATTCACAGATGATAAGACTTTTTGAGCATACTGAAGTTATCAAGAAACTTTCTGTGACCCTGTCATGCCAGGTACCTGAATACCATGGTTTAATGGACTCATACGCACGCACTTGGTCTGACCAATCAGTTTTCTCAAAGTGTGCTCAGGTTAAATTCACCTCCAATTTCCTTAATTAACACAAGACTGGCTAACAATTAACAAAGCACACATTCACAGGACCATGAAGTCATCTCATAGCAGATTTGTAACACTGTCAATTCACAGAATATAACTAAATATTAGTCAGCCACCCAAAGGAATTGCTCATGGCCTCCCAATTAAGCAGTTGTCACGGTGACGACGTGAGCTCGGAATATCCAGTGCTGGTGGTTGTGGTATGTAATTGATAGCGTGTGTCTATTCATATCCCAAGGCACGGGATGACTTCTCTGAGTTATTCTGTCTTCTCAAATAATAACAATGATTTGGATATGAGACAGAAACTGCATGGTGTTTTTCTCTTGCCCACCTAAGTGTGCATTTAAATCGCTTTATGCACAAGAAGGTGTGACTCAAAGGCATGTATTAAAAGAGGGAATCTCATTTATATATTTCTATAAAACCGCTGTAGTTGCTCCTCTTAATATGGGCATACACAATTGTTTATTGCAGGGAAATGCATTGTCACTGGAGCAGCTGCACTGTACCTTTGGGTTAGGTGACACTAATAGAGGATACCTAATTTGTACCAAAAAACAGGCAATTCCCTACAAAGAGCTAACTACTAAGGCAGTTTTACTGACACCTCAACTAATGCTGGCCCTTTAGTTAAATTGCAAAAAGGAGACGTGGCGTGGAAACCCTTTATTTGGGGAAAGTGAAACTGTGTTACACAGTGCAGCTTCTGGAAGAATGTTAATGGTCTCCGAAAGAGGACTATCTAAAGATGCACAAGCAAGCCAGACCTTAGGTGACTGAATATGTTAGCTGGGAGCAACGTATCCCCAAAACCACAGTGATTCTAATTATTTTAGTTTATAAGGGTTTACAACTTTAATGAGTGGAGTTCATTAGATAACTTCAAAGAAGTTTAAATGTGTCTGTGAGGACAATCAGGATCATGCATTTTAGGAAAATGCTTTTTTTTTGGAAGTGTACTCTGTTCAGGATTCCCATCTAACTCACAAGCAAGACACATTTATTAAAAAAAAATCTTCTGCCAAGAGATGGTTCAAGTATCCTATGCCTCTCTCTGTTGGATCAACTTACTTCAAATATGTAAAAACTGCATTTCATCTAAACTTGTAAGAAAATCATACATGGATTTCATAAATAAAATATCAATTTAGAAATCTAAACTTTTTTAGATACCTGTGTGTCTATAAACGTTTATGCATTTGCACTGCACTTTAGCAACACACACACACACACACACACACACACACACACACTGTGTTATTTCAGTAATATTTTACTGAATTGCTATTGGCTTTTTGGGGGGTTTTCTTGGTAATAACTGAAGTCTAAAAAGTCCAGACTTTGTTGGCAAATATTATATCAACTTCATTTACTGGTGGCTGTGTGCTTCTTTATTATTTTTGTGTAAAGAACAGAGAAAATAAAAGAAGAGAGAAGAAAAATAAAGCTATAAATACCAGAATCTTCATTCCTGTTTACAGGAAGCTAATGAAGACAGTACGCCTTAAAAGTGGCTGATTTTTTCCCCTTTATGTTCCACATCCTCATATTCAAACATTGTCTTAACAACAACTACATTACCCAGGGGTATTCATGTAATGCATTTTTATGAGTCTGACCTGATAAACTTCACACTGCTCTGCTTTAACAGAAACTGGCATAGATGTACAGGCAAACTCAAACCAAACCCAAGTCGCAGTCTTTCACTATGCAATTTACTAATTTCTTTAGTATGGGGTAAGTAGGTTATATGTGCTTTGAGATGCCACATAGGACATGCCAAGATATTCTCTGAAAGCTTTTTACACAAACATTTAGACATGCATTCAAATTCACATGTTTATGCTAAAATGTTAAGAAATGGAAATGCTGAGCTATTGTAATCTTCCAAAGTGATTTTCAGTTTTCAGTAATAGAGCCTGGTTTCAAAGAGAGAAAGATAAAAAAAAAGTTAATGTTTGCTAAATAAAGGCATATCAGACATCAGACCAGCATATGGGCTTTGTGGCTGAATAATGTGACTCTCCATAGGTGTACATCCAAGGCACTCATAGCACAGACACCGTGTCCTGGTCAAATAAATAAAGCTCTTCTACATGCCAAAAGAGTTTGTCCTTCAATCTTACCCTTAACCTGGCATGGCAGAGTATACATCACATCATAATTCCTCAGTGACTGTAAGGGCAAAGTCAGAGTTGCTGTTTATTTTTATTGTGCAGGGACTATAAATACTGTATCTGAGACATGCTGATTGATTAGTGCACTTCTCTGTGATAATACTGCATCAGATACACTGGACTTCAGGTGCATCGGGAGGCTAAGCTCACCAAACAGGTTTGAATTCCTTTTGATGTCTCACTTCTAAATGCATGGTATAAACATACCCGCTGTACACTGTCAGATTTTCTTAATGTTTTTGTGCATTTATTTACTTGCTTTCTGCTAGATCAGCAGTTGTCAACAAAGTGCATTCTGAGTCCAACCTGAATGGCACTGTTCAAGATTCTAAAGGTGACAGAATTCTGAATCCTGAATAGATTCTTCCATCAGTCTGCAGTTATAATGCAGGGTGTCACACAGCACTTTATTGGAACACGGAGACATGCACCTACAGGAGTCTATTGGTTTGAAACGGCCTGTGCTGACTAAACACTTCCAGAGGTTCAAATCTTTCCACAGGTGGAGTGACATTTGTCCCTGTTTTTACCACTAAAACGGTCTACAGGCAGCCCCTAAGCCCTCTGTGCTGGGCACCTGGTGGAGTAATTGGATGGGAATATTTTCAGGCACACTCTCTGTATTCTGGACACACAGCGTGTGCTATCAGGGCAGAGAGACTTTACGTTTTCACCATCAGCAGCAGGTTATTTTCGATTCTCCTCAGCATTTTGGGGAGTATACAACAGGAAGGACTAAATATGTGAACTGACATGAGGAGATCTTGTCAGACTCACAGGCATCATTATATATCTGGTTGAGCATTTTATCTGTTACACTAAGCCCAAACTAAAACTACACGTGTAAGAACTCAAAAGCCCTGGGTGAACATGAGGACACAGAATGACTCATACTGTCCCCTCTTTCCCTTGTTTCTGAAATATATCAATACATCTTTTTCCTCCGGGTGATTAATAAATGGAAATTTTGTGCACTGGACCTTAATGTACTCTGAATGGGTCCAGATGGAGTCTCTGTGCAGGTCTCTTAACTTTAACCCATGAGTCATTATCATGAATAAAAAGGTGTCTATATATAGTCATAATGATCCAGTTTAATAGAAAAAAAAGACATTTCTAATCAGTCAGTGATGTGGCCTTTGTGAAACATTTCACAAACGGTGCCATTGACGATCTTAATATTTTTTCTATGTGGATATGCTTTCATGCATTTACAATCATCACTGATACAAAGTTGCTATTGTAGTTTCTAAACATCCCTGCATACAAATATCAGTAACATTGTTTTTAAGTTAAAAACAAACCCTATACTGATAAGGTGATAGAGAGATATAAACATTGCATTTTAAGTACGTTAAAATACTGCAAACTCATTTAATTTATTTGGGGAAAAAAAAAAACATTTTGGAATGTTGCAGTGATGTTGCGTTTGTGGTTTTAAGGCATGGTTTAATATTTGATGAAAATATCAGTCTGTTTTTGTGTTTATATTTTTAGCGTTTCACCAATAAAAGCTGTTAGTTGTGATTGTCAAAGAGATTATTTCAGTGCAGAGTAGGAATTAAGGCACTCATGTTGCATGGTAGTTGCATTACCTGGTAAATTAACAGCAAGAGCTTCTAAAACTTGCATCTTGTGTATTCTCTTCTTGGTAGTTTGGATTTGTATGGATTTGCCCGGATTTCACTTCTAAAAGCTCTTGTGATATCATGTGGGCAGTCTTTATGTACTCTCTATCAGGTTGTGGGATGTAGCTGTATGTGGGATGTAGTGCTTGTGGGACTACTGGTATTCAGTAATATAAGGTCGTGAAACACCTCTGAGCACACCGCATGCTGATTTACTATGGGCAATCAATTTCACATACAGCACAATCTGGCTTCTGGTCTACTGTCGGTCTCTCCACTAATTCCTGGAGGACTCCTATAAAGCTCAGATCAGTGGGATGGTCTTTCACACCACGACTGGGAGTCATCAAAGCATGCACAACATTCAGATGTGGAAAAGGAAATTAAAAAGAAAGTTTAAATGCCTCGTATACAGTTACGTGTCATCACTTTGCCACTCTCAGCTGAATAATGTAATTGGCTGACACACCCTTAGTTTACTGGGGTGTAACTTGATAGCATATTTGCATGCAATTGAGAGTGATTACTAAAATTCAGGGGGCAATCCTCTGTGCACTGCTGTAGTTGGCTTCCTTTAAATGACAATGTCAGTCAGTATGATGAACCAAAAGACAAGAATTCCAGGAGGGCACTGCACCAGCAATGTAGTCTTTTGTACAACAGTTTTGATGCTTTTAAAAAGTGCCCAGCAATACAGTGACTATGAAAGCTGAAAAGATTAAAGCTCTGGTTGGATACTGTTAGATGTTGTCCTTGGGCTACCCCTTCTATAATGAGAAATTTTCTAACGTATTCAGAGGTTAAACAAAAATCAATGCTCTTTGTATGCAACAAAGTGCAGTACTCTTAGTACTGCTTTGAGATAATGGTATTTAATTATTTCTGGTTTCCACTCTCTGCCAAGGTGGGTCCCATCTCTACAGATGCTCCTGTTGATGCCTTCCACTTGCCTGTGTCTAAATTGCCTAGCTTGATTCATTGCCTCCATTTGAAGCTCTGCTTTCATAAGACGTATGGTCAGATTGCTCAAAGATGATGATTTTCTGCCTCATCAAAAAGTGCACTCTCTGTCCTGCCGACACATTTCACAGATGAGAGTGAGAGTGTTTGAGCCATTACAGGTCTAACAGGAGTCTGGATCACCATCAGCTGCTCTTTGTCAGTGCCAGGTTTGTAGGGGAGAGGAATAGAAGATCAGGGATAGCTGATGTATACAGCAGGTGAATACAGATTCCCATGGCAATCTGTCAATTTGGGATCAGTGAAACAATGAGAAATCAAATAATCAATAAAATCGCAACATAGTGTTATAAAATGAGCCATAATGACAATATGTCAGGAAACAAATGAAAATATATATATAAAAAAGCAGCATCTCGTGCAAACAAGTGTGTTTCGTTCAACAGACCTTGAAAGGTGATTATGAGGGAAATGAGGGGCTTTCATTCAAAATGTTTAAAGACCTTGTTACATTCTGATACCGTGTGTTCTTTACCACCAGGATTGGGCCTTTATGGTCAAGAACACAGCGCCAGTGCCATGGATTCCTTTTTAAATGTGCAGGGAACCAGGTGCAAACTGAGCATACTCAAATGAGTAAGTGTATACTCATCCCACACACAGGGAACTAGTTTGCACATTAATTTGGGGCATCTAGGTATCTGGTTTAACCATCTTCTTTCTGAAAAGATTCCTTACACCTTTGCCAGCCTACAAGCCTTCGTAGATCATCTCTGTTCTTTAGTGATACTGTGATATTAGTATATTAGTGATAATATTATATTATGTTTGTGACATCACTTGAGCTTTCATGACTTTTTAAAGCTATGGCTCTAAAATAAGTAACAGACACATTCAAACTGCACAGTAAATTCTCCAGACATGGATCTTTGCTCTGGCTACAAATCATTGTAATAACCCTGTAGTTTGTATCCAATAATAAATACAAACTAATATTATTAACATTTCTAGGTATTTAAAATGCAAATGTAGGCTATGACAATTCATAAAATAATAGCCCCATCTCGCTTTCATCTCGTCATGACACTAATGACAATTATTTCATGCAAAAACCTTTTTTCTGTCTCATAATGACTTTCATTTACAAATGCAAACTCAATTTCTTTTCCATTTCATGTTTTTTCCCTGTCTCCTTTTGTATGTGTCAGTCACAGTATTACAATAGCTACTAAAAGCCCTGCATGACTGTTCATTCTATTATAGTAGAGGATAAAAGGTGTATTATGCAAAATGTAAATCTAAATGTCAGTTATGAGACTATTAGAGAGTATTAAGCAGAGAAAGCCTGATTGTGCTTCCCAAAACTATATCCATTTAAGATGAAGTTGAGGTGGCTTTATTTTAATTCGCAAAGCATGATATCGTATTTCATTTTACAACCATTCACCAGTTTCACCAGTTCAGGCAGGTTACAGTGCTTTTCAAGAAATTAAAGATAAGAGATTGCATTTTTGTAATATAACTGAGTCTATTCATTCCTGATAGCAGAGCTAGCTAAAAAGGGTTAGCAACAGTGTTAGCACATGTGACAGTTGCAATAAGCATCTGGAACTGTGTAATCTAAACAAACAAGCATGTTCGTGAGCACTATTGACTGTTTGTCTTACTCTACCATAACAGACACGCATGAACTGTAGTTTATATGGTACCCGGGAATAGGAATGATTCTCTAAAAAATATATATTTTTAGTGGCTAATTTCTGTGATATTTAATTACCGTATGTATCCAGGAAACTAAACTGTATGCTGTATACTCAGTGATGTGTTGTTCTACCAACATGCATGTGTTGTTCTATATGGACATAGCTGTGATAATCTTTGGCACCCATCCAGTTGTGTGTTTACAGCTGAGACGTTTTCAGTGTGGGAACATTCTCGCCTATAATAACACTTCATTCTACAGTCAAGCAAGCCAAACTGAGGAAAATTTACAAGTCTGAATGTTACCATACTGTGACTATAGCAGGCACTGGGTAATTACGAATCTCTACAGCACTCAGATTAAAGCTTTGCTGGTGTTGACATGAGGCCACAATTTGCAGCTGATATCATGGCAGGCCAAGCAGGGCAAAATGTTGCCACCACAGAGAGACAACAGTAACCAGGAAGCAGGATGTTAAAAGCATGCATAATGCATTATTTTTGCATGCAACCTCCTACTCTCATAGCTGTTTTGGCTATACTGGCAAAAGAAATAACAGCAACAAAAAATAAAATGTTTCAATGGCTAAACTGAAATAGAACAGAACAGAATAGAACAGAATTTATCTTAATTATTTCAGAATAGAGGAGAGAGAGAGAGAGAGAGAGAGAGAGAGAGAGAGAGAGAGAGAGAGAGAGAGAGAGAGAGAGAGAGAGAGAGAGAGAGAGCATATTCACTGCATGGCGTATTCACTATAGGTCTAATGAATGTCCTTAGTATTTTACAGTCTTTTAAAATTTAGGGGACCATGTGCTCTCAGGACAAACCACACCCCTTCCTTTCATACTACAATGGTTTTAAAACATAGTAAGCATCATCAAACATTTACTTTTAGTCATAACACTGAGTTTTTCTCTGAGGATGGAAATCTCATGAAGATCTATCTGGACGGATGTCATTTGCTGAATAGATGTGGCTAACAGAGTAGTAGTGCCCAGAAACAAGCTGTTTCCTTCAAAGGAAGTACATGTACTTTATGAGTGGAGTGGCTCTGTGACTGCAGTGGAATGGAGATAAAAAAAGCAAACAGGAACAGAATCATCCAGGTGGTCATCACTGGTTCTGTCTCTGGCGGGAAAACATAATGTGTATGACACCACAAAATCAGTCAAGTTGGTTGAGGAAGAGGGAAAAGGGTTGTTTTCTTATAGAATACACCTACAGTGAATTATCTTTACAACAAGGTATAATTTGATAACTTTAATGAAGCCACTCAAGATAACACAGATTAACAAAAACAATTTAGGGTATCAAAATGGTACCAAAGACATTTGAAGGAAAGCACACATGGGTTTTGTGATAGCAAAGCACTACCACAACTGCAGAAGATGCACCATGGCTTTTACCCAAAAGCCTACAGCTTCCAATAAACAGCCAATAAATAATGTTACACCCGACACAAAAGAAGAGAAAAGACAGGAAAACTGGTAAATTCACTGAGGAGGGCACTGAAAATGTTCCATAGACACAGGACATGCCATGTGTATAAAATATTATGGGTACTTTTCATATTTAAGCACCATGTTGATTTTCTGAAACAAGAACATTTTTCAGTTAATCAAGGAGCTATTTTTTCCTTGTGATACTGTTCAATATTTGGGCTAAAGTTCTGTCCTCTTGAAATTCTGACTGAAAGTTTAAAAGCTTTTGGAAAATCCAGTTTTGTTATGAATTCGACATAAAAAAGAAAATAAATAAAATCATAAAAAAAAACTTCCACATACTAATTGCCATATCAGGATAGATTTGTTAGTTGTTCTTTGCAATATAATACTTTAATGAGTGATGTATTTTCGATTAAGGTGTTTTAAGGTGCATTAACAGCAACATCAGAAAAACTGTATGTGGGTCATTTTTGCTGCACTCTTGTCTGAAATCACCAAAGCTCGAACACTACCGATGCTGCACTGATTTTGTTGTGACACGCCCCATATGTGCTGGTATATCTTAAGAGATGTTCAGATATTATATATTTAGCCCTTATTGAACACAAACACTGTGTATGTTCAGCTGCCTGTCACTCTTTTTATTTTAATTTGTAATTGATAATGCTCATATCATTTTAGGACACAGGACATACAGTTTTCAAAAGAAACTGCTATACAAGTTTGACTATGTTCTAAAAGTTCTATGTTCTAAAAGAACAATGGACATTTCTACAGAAACAATAATAGAGGTAATATTTTAAGTATTGGCCAATAGAAATAGTGGTTCCCAACAAAATCTTCCATCAAAATGTGTGAGTACACTATTTATGTTTTAGTCATAAAATGCAACACTCAATCATAAATAAATAAATGTGTCCATACAGAAAAAGGTTTAAAGATGACAATGCTTTAAAGACAATGCTTTAAACCAATCTCAGAATATGACCAATACACAAACTAAAAGGCCTGAGTTAATTTTAGGGCTACATGTATAGATAGGTTAAGTGTGTCATTGGGGATGGAATGGCTTGTCAAATCCATGCAACTCTTTGTTGTTAACCTGAGATTATGTAAGTTGCTGTACGCTTCAACAGCAGTAAGGACAACATCTGTGTGTGTGTGTGTGCGTGTGTGTGTGTGTGTGTGTGTGTGTGTGTGTGTGTGTGTGTGTCTGTGTGTCTGTGTGCATGTGTGTGTGCATGCACAGGCAAGTGTATGTGTGTCTTGTGTGTGTGTGTGTGTGTGTGTGCGTGTGTGTATGTGTGTGTGTGTGTGTGTGTGTGTGGTGTGGGTGTGTGTGTGTGTGTGTGTGTGTGTGTGTGTGTGTGTGTGTGTGTGTGTGTGTGTGTGCATGTGCAGTTGCATGGCTGTAGTGAGATTGGGAATGGTCCTTTGTGAGGGCAACTCTGTCAGGGCAACTCCTATCGTAGACCAAGGAGACAGGCGGCACAAAGCTTCTGCTTCTGCTTGAGGTAACCTGGGATGTTTTCACCTGCGTTAACACTTCCTATATTAAGGAAGGCCAGCAAAGACAATTGCAAGGGCCTGTAGAGAAACTACAAACCAGCCCTTACATAATTAAATCTGTGTATGCAAAATATAGTGTGTATCATAGCAGGTTTACCTAGCACATTATGGCTTTGAATGGCATTTGAATGGCCAACACATTGGTCATGTCATGGCCACACCAACCCCAAGAGACCACCATAAGGACAGAAGGAATTAACGGTGGACTTATCAGTCAGCTGCATAAAATCTAAGCCAAGTCATACTTGCAAGGAATAACAGAACTGTTGTCTCTTTGGCTGACATCTTGTATGTCAACATTCAAGTAACACTAGAAAAACACAGTGGAAAGGCCCATTAAAATGAATTCCGTGTTTTGTTTTATCGTAAAATCAGTCATTTTCCCCCAAACCCACGGGCTATGTGACATTGTTATAATCAGCAAAGTCTTTTGTTTATTTATTTATAGATGTTTTACGTCAGAGCTCTTATTAAATTAAATGGCACACAATAACGTCACTTCCTTGTGAGTTATGGCTCGAGTGCCTGAGAGAAGCTTAATTTAGCTTTGGCTGAAAAGTATAGCACCAAATGCACAGGAGACTCTACTATTCTCTGTTTTAATAAGTCAAAGCGTTCACAATAACACCGAAGGCAAGTGCATTTCTAAAAAGTTTTCTAGGAGTATGACATCTCAAACACAGTAGGCACACGTCCTTGATATGGCTTTTATAGATACAGTACCATCACTTATTCAGAATTTATGGTCCCAAAATTCAGCTAGGTGCATGAAACCAGCTAGATATCACAGTTTTCAGTGCAGAGTCATTTGCATTGACTTACCAAATATATTCCGGGTAACACTGGCTCCCTGATTCCCCCCGTCTTCGCCAAAAGTCAAGTGGCTCTTTGGTTTTCTTTTTAGTTGTGCCAGCAGTGACTCCCAACTCAACGTCCAAAGGTATGTGGCGACGCTAATGCGGTATATGCACTTAGTGCTCATCTCAGGTGGCGCGTTCAGTGATAAGGGTGTTTTTGTTTTTAATGGAGAAGAGATGAAAAATGTTTTCTTTGTTTTGTTTAGTCAACATCAAACTTCCCAAAAGAATAGCTTTCCTGAAGGACAGTAAATAAAGCAAGTACATTATCCACTCAGGTGCAGATGGAAGCGTAAATCAACCTACTGCGATTACATTTATTACGTTTATGTTAACCTATTCGGAACCTTTTTGGTGGTCAGCTTAGGCGATATAATCATAAAATATATCCCAGTATATTGAGAACACGTCAACTCTTTCGCCTTGTAGAGCATAGCCTACTGCCGCACCTCACAGTTAGTGGAGTCCCTTCTTAAAATCTGAGGGTGGGTAAATTGCACACCAGGATTTAGTACGACGCAGCCTGCAAAATATTCTAAGATTGGTGTAAGTTTTCTGGCAGTGTAAGCTACCTAGCACGACTTCTACAGTCCCTCACATTGAGATTTGTATCGGTAGCTCCACTTGGATGTCCCACGACTAAACCAAAAAAGGCGCTTTCCTCTCCCTTTGCAACGACATTGCTGCGCGCGTTTGCTGCAAGTACCATTTTAATCCAACGCAGAGCAAGCAGCTCATAGTAAATGGCTGCTTCGGCAAATTCTTGTTGTTCTACGACTGAATTGGGTCCGTTCAAGAGGAACATCTCTGTACCTTGATTTGAAATGAAATGAGTGCTATGTAAGTGTGAAAGGGTGGGAAAGGGGTGCCAGATGCAGTAGGAGACGTCCATACGTGCTTTCTCTTAGTGGCTGTGACGTGATATTGCAGCCCCAGTGCTGGAGCTCAGAGAGCGAGCAGGCGAGAAAGCGCTTTCCATCTCACTCAATGCTAAGTCAGGATCTGAACATCTCCCTGTCGCCCCGGTAAGGATTTTGTGTACCTGCTGCCGTCTGTGGAGAAAGCCAGGACAAGAGCAGGCGATGCATCGAGGTACCCTGGCATAAATTTGGTTTGGTGGATTGTTCTTTTACCTCGTTAGAACACGTTATTTCCAATCGCGCTCTTCGCTCTCGGTGGGTTCCGTTTAGGTGGAGAAAAGACGGGAGATGAGCCAGACCGAAGTCTAACGCATTTTTTGCTGTTTGACCATCTTGTTGCGCTGGACTTCTTTCGTTGGCAATGGGAAGTATTGATTTGCGAGAAGCCAGCGCATTTTGTTCTTTCTAAAGGATGTGTGCAAGTATGTGGGAAAAATAGCCATAGCTTTCGGAGTGTAAGGTGAGTATATTATTATTATTATTATTATTATTATTATTATTATTATTATTATTATTATTATTACAGAGACAGATATCCCTGGACATAGTAAATTGGAATTCTAACAGACATGATCTCAATCGTGCTATCAATCCTAGACGCATCTGAAATCAAAGTTACATGTTGAAGGAGGCACCACAGAAACCAGTTTGGAAAGAATGTGCTGTATGTAATCTATATTAATGGTTCTTTTATTGCTGACATATAACCGGGTACACCTCGGTTAAAACGAAGTTAAGACGTGGTTTCCTTTTTCTGGGGAAAAATATATAAAATGAGTTTTGGCGCCGTCTGTGTCTGATGAAATCTCAGTCTAAAGCCATATGTGATTATGTAGATCCATTTAATTGTTATCAAAACTTGAATTTACACAAGCTATAACATGTTCATTTTAGACCTTTACATATATCCTACCCCATCAACTCGTTATTTGACTATCGTACTGAACAGTCACATTGCTGCATGTCATGAATAGCGGTAGCCTATTTAATCCATTCCGTGAGAGGAATAAGGCGATAACGCATCTGATGTAGTCTATTTGCCGAAGTGAGCGTTAAAGAGTCCTTTCGTCCTGTAGAAACTGGTCTCACACAATAGACTACGCTCAGGCTCCCTCAAAATGTTTTTACATTTCCCATATGAAGCTAACACTACAAAGAAATATTCATGCGTAAAATGCCCCATCTTCAGTTTTAGAGAATCGGACGAGTCTCTAGACACCATCTTTTCACTACATTTCAACGCCTCCACACCGCTGTGACACTGCACACAGCTGCATTGCCTACAGGATTAATGCAATCAGGACATCGACTAACATTTTTCCCCTGCTCTCTCTCTCTCTCTCTCTCTCTCTCTCTCTCTCTCTCTCTCTCTCTCTCTCTCTCTCGCCCTCTCTCTCTCTGTCTTGTTGATGGAGATAGACCGACTGTATGAGACTGACGAATTACAGAAGTAACGAGTATTACAAACGAGCTTTTGATTGCGCGACAGCGACTGTCATGAGACTAATACCAAACATGTACAACAAAGCAACTGACTGCTTTGACCTCGAGTCTTTCGGTAACAAAAGACGTCTTGTTTGCATCCCGTTTGTCGTCTGTTTTTTATTGGACCTACCACTGTTGAATTGCACAGTAGACTAGGCTATGACATTTTCGGGTCCTGACGTCGGTCCTGGTTTAGCAAACAAACCTGTCACCACGATAGTTCATGAAAGTGGTTTAGGTTTAAGTCTCCCGCAGTCAATCTGAGGGAGGTGATATGGCAGCCAAAGTCAGAATGATGTATTGCTTCTTAAATAGCTCTCGCGGCTAGAGACTGAGAGCTTAGGTGGTGAGATACCAGTCTGTTCTTAGTCAAAAACTGCCGTAGCACTAACAACACAAACTGGAAAAGCACCTGTTTATCCCCGCAATTCTTAATATAATGGAAGCCTTTAAAATCGTTGATTTACGTAGGTTACCATTGTTAGTGTACCAACCAAAACAAAGGCCAGTGTGGAAAGTCAAAAGGCTATGTTTTACCATGCCCTAATCCACATAATTGCCCGATAATTTTTAATGTGTCTATGATTTGATAAGGGAAATCATGAGCTGCTTCTATGTCTCATGGATGGAGTTGCTAAAAAATATTATCTGAAATTTATAGGGACCACAAGGTGGCAATGTTTATCCGAAGTGTGTTTGATTCACAGTGAATAGACGAAATAATGGTAGCAAGCCATTATTATACTACTAGATCTTTGTAGGCTGTCGCAAAAGGAATGCATGCAAAAATATATTAATGCTATTTATGAATCAAGTTTTAGTAAATTGGGATGCACTAATCTCGGACTGCTATTTGTTCCTTGGTGTGACATTTTTTTTCTTTGTGCTTGTCTCTTGCAGGCCAAATGACATAGGATGAAGGCTATTCGTAACCTGTTGATTTATATATTTTCCACCTATCTGCTGGTTATGTTTGGATTAACTGGTGCCCAAGACTACTGGTGTTCCACTTTGGTGAAAGGAGTCATATATGGATCTTTTTCGGTGACTGAGATGTTTCCGAAGAACTATACAAACTGTACTTGGACGTTGGAAAACCCCGACCCTACCAAATACAGCATCTACCTTAAACTTTATAAACGAGACTTGAGCTGCTCGGAATTCTCCTTGTTGGCTTATCAGTTTGATCATTTTTCACATGAGAAGATTAACGAGTTACTGCGGAGCAACGAATCTATAGTGTACCTTTGTGATTCTAAGCATACCTATGTGTTTTTGCAGTACGACAAGAATTTCGTTCAACTTCGGCGGGTTTTCCCTTTCGATTACAATGGATTGACACCGAAGAAAACGGAGGAAGATCTGAAGTCGGTGATCGAGTTTTTGGTTTTGAATAAGGCGAGTCCAAGTCAGTTTGGCTGTCAGGTGTTATGTACGTGGCTGGAAAATTGCTTAAAAACCGAGAAGATGACTGTGGAAACTTGTGGAATGGTTTATACAAAATGTACCTGTCCTCAGCATTTAGGCGATGGAGATTCCGAGAATATGCTCATGCTCAACAATGTGGTCTTGCCTTTAAATCCCCAAACGGAGGGATGCCTCACCCCACAACTGCGAACTGCACAGGTGTGCAACATAAGCGCAGAAGTGAAACGGCCTCTGAAGGAGGGTAAGTACATACCATGTGTTGGTGGAGCTAACGTAACCTACGTACTGACTGATGTGGTGTATATTAACGATGCACGTATAATGTCTGAGTCTGAATATTCCCTTTTGTACCCTCTCCCCTCCCACGTAAAGCATGGCTAGGTTGTTGTCCTTGAGAAGATTGGGCCCATCAAAGAGGAAGGGCGACAAACACCAGTTTTATTGCAATCAGACAAAATATTGATTCACCTATCTAGTTATTTAAAAAATAGATATTACACCACTTTGAGTAACACGCCCCAAATTTGCTCTGTTACAAACAATATGAGATGGAGTTCAGTGATTAATTCAAACTGAGTAGGTAAATGAAATGAACAAAGGCTGTTTCCCCGAGGACAGCTTTCCCATATTAGTTAAAATGACAGTGAGCAGTGTTCATATTTTTAAGGGGGAAAAATCCCAGCAGATAAACATTAACACCGTTGGCACTGTCCATTGAGTTCTACCAGTTTTATTTTGTGCGTCTGAATGCATTTAATTGAAGCTTCCCTAATTACCTGGAGCAAGCACACATGATTTCTATTAGCATGTATGGTTTTCTGATGCTGGATAGACTGACTCAGTGGGCACAGGGCCTTATTTCCTGCTATATAATGCATATGAGACCTTTAGCATTTCCATGCAAGTGATATTTGACCAACCCTTCAGCAGGTAATAAGGCAGTGAAAAGGAAGAGGCAGGTTTGAAAGTACTGGCATAATACTCCCAGTCCAGCTCATAGCTCTACATCATTTCACAATGAGATGAAGGTTTATTGTAATGCTGGAGAATATATACAGTAGGTGTGTTATCAGTCATGTGCCATAGTTCAGTTCTAGGTATTCTGATAGAAAATGTTTATTATGTGTAGGCCTTTTCTGGAAGTACAGGAAGCTTATTGCACTAGCACTCAATTAGGAAATGGTGTGACAGTCACACTATGGGTGAAGGGCTGAACATAGCAGCATTATCAAGGAATGAATTTAATTAAAGAGCCTGTACTTCGTAATTTCATGTTTTTTTGTTTGTTTGTTTTTTAAGCTGGAAGGCCTCCTTTAAAGCTGTTATCCCAGAGGACAGTTCTGGTTCTCACAAACAGATCTTCCAGTAGCTCAGAAGACCCAGATGTCATGTCATTGTTTTAGTTACACATCAATTTAATCACCAAGGCTTATCCTAAAATCCACTTTAGAGAGAGTCCGAGACAGAAACCCGATGGAAAACTCTATTGTAAAACTCAACTTTTATTGTCAGAAAGATCTCCTACCTACGTACAGTATCTCAACCACAGCTTTGAGCAGTCCTCTTGCCATAGGCAAGACAGGATGCACTTACCTCTGAAAATCTGTTTCATTCCCAAACACCAAATCTTGTTTTGAGAAACATGGAGCTTCATTTTATGTAAAAATGTCTAACAAATTAGTCAAAACTAAGCATGATTTCTGATCCCCCATTATGCTGTGACAGCAGAGGAGGAATTTAGTCATAGTCTTAGTACCTAGAAGCTCAAGATTACATTCTGAATATCACATTTACTGTAATCTTGTTTTCTTGGAGCAAGGAAGGAACTGTGAGACATTTTTTAAGATATTCCTTTTTCATGGGATTTAACATGGCGACTGCCAGGCCCACATGAAAGTACTGACTTTGTGGCTTGAAAGCTTAGTGTTTTCCTCTCACCAGTGAACAAGAGATTCTGGCTTGATGCAAAGAGGCCCTGGTATATACTGATAATCACCTGATCCAAGGCCCAAGAACAGTTGTCATTGCCACCCTTAACATGAGGATAAAAGGGCAATGGAGTGTTAAAATCAGGATGCATGAGGACAAATCAAGTTAATCCTTACACAGCTAAAAAAAAAATGTGATTTTTAAAATGAAAGAAGCAATCTCTGACAACCTCTCTCTTTTTCCCTTTGGTACACTCTTGAGGATGCTTGTCATTTCCAATCCATGCAATCCAAAATATACTATTAGGGAAGCTGGCTTATGCCTCAAAAGGCTTCTTTGCAAAACCTGAACGTGTAAATGAGCATATTTTTAAAGTATTATTTTAGTCTGACTTTAATACTGTTGCACAGCTTTAGGCACAGAATGAAGTGATAACTCACTGGCTTCCAATTGTAAGTCCAAAGCACACATCTGCCTCCTTTTCCCTCATGGTATTCACCGAGGAGATCTTTTACGTTGAATAGTGAGCTGTCCTCCACACCAGGAATGTTTTGGCAAGTTCTAAATCGTCCTTTTGTAGCAACACATATATCTCCCTTCTAGCTTGATTTCAAAGCTGAACAGCAAAATGCTTTTTGTAATTACACAGTGTACATGTGGATTTTTTAGTACTTAAATGAAATAGTATAAATTAAATGATCTGTGTGCAAATATCTGCCTTTTATTTATTTATGTACCTGTGTGTTTGTGTGTGTGTGTGTGTGTGTGTGTGAGAGAGAGAGTGTGTGTGTGAGCGTCTGACAGCAAATAAAGGAGTGAGAGAGAGAAAGCGAGAGAGAGATAGAGAAAAAAAAAGAGAGAGAGCAAATGGCTGAGGAAAAACGGTGAATCAGTAAGTTGTATGTATGTGTGTGTGTGTGTGTGTGTGTGTGTGTGTGTGTGTGTGTGTGTGTGCGTGTGCGTGTATGTGTGTCTTTTGTCTGTGTGTGTGTGTGTGTGAGTGCATGTGTGCGTGTATACATGCACATGGGGGAGTCTAAATCCTTTTTCATTTGGATAACCGGTAGATCAGGACTGGATTTAAAGCAAAGTACCATGTCCTGTATCACAGTAGCCATTCAGCTCACACACTCTCTCTTTTCCTCTCCGGCCAATGAAAAATCAGCAGTCAGGATCGCTCGCTCTGACATTTCTCATGATAGCTCAGTGGGATGAAGTTTATTTTGATCTGTCGATCAACGTGAAAGAATTCACAAACCTTGTTATATGGCGTTGCTCTTTAATGTAGTGCTGAAAGGAAGAATCCTTAATGCTGGATTATGTGGTTGCATGAGCTGAAATAGAAAAAATAACACATTTTTAAAAACAAAATGGCTTCTGAGATTGCTTTTATGAATGCCAGCTAAGTCTGCTTTGATGGTGAGATGCATACATTTTCAAAGTAACCTTGACTTTTCTGGCTAATTAACCTCTTCATTGTTTCTGACAGAGGCATGCCATTGAAATTCATGACAACTTGGTACTCTGACATGTTTTTTTATTTAGTGGTCCTAAAAAAAACATTTCTCATTATTATAAGTACATTTGATACCTTGGTATCTCACTATCACAACTGTGGTAGATGGTCTCTAACCCATTTGTGTTTCGTGCCTGTTTGTTGTGATGTACTTACAGTAGGGATACCTTTGCATGCATGTCAACATGCTCTTTGACACGTACCACTCACACTTATCATACAGACTCAATATGAATTATTTGGGCCGTTATAGATTTATGACTACAGTGCTGCATATATATATATATATATATATGTATTAATGCCATTCACAAATTGCAGTGCTAAACCACTGTAGTGTGAAAGGAGTGGTGGTACGGTATGTAAAATGGACTGTTAACCTTATGTACAATATCAGCATGAACATGACTGTGCTTGTGTTATATTCACACTTCATAGTTGAGCAGGATATTATTTATTAAATTTCAGTAGCTTTGTAGTGACCCCAGGTTTTCCCACATGGCCAAGGAACTGCTACATTATGTTTTGGACGCAGGGAGCCATGCTGATTCTTCAGGCATGGGCTTTGGAGTGATTCAGTACTTTTATACGGCGTTTTCTCCATTCCGAAGCATTCTGACAGTTCCTGTGGAATTAGATTCAGCTTCGCCAAATTGTCCCACTTACATTAGTCACACATGAATCTGGCTCAAGCAAATGGGGAACATCTTGAGGCATTGTCTCATTATATGACACTATCTGTGAGACCGCCATTGGCGATTGTAGGTTTATATATTTATATATTCGCCATCTCCAGCCGAACTCGCCAGATGCTGCTTTCGAGAAAATAAGGCCCTACGTATTTCAGTGTGTGAGAAGAGCATTGTGTCACCCAGTCTCTGCTCAACTGTGCTTCCGGGCCTGAGAGGGGACTGAGTAATGACTAGCACTAGCGTTAATAAAGTCAAATAGACCAACACACTTTCCACTGGGCCATTCCTCTGATCTGAACGAGCAGTGTCCATCCCCTTGTCAAATCTAGTGGATATGTGAGCATTACCAAGATTGCGTGTAATATATCTGTGCGTTTCTTCACAATGGAGATAGTCTACTTGAAATACATAAATGCGGGTCGGAGGCATCATTATTGCAAAACTACGGTGCTGGGAAAGAAAGGCACGTATGGAGTTGTGCCTATACTGCAAACCTGCCATGGCATAGGATATAGCGTAGGATTTCAACCATGTGGCTCAGGAAATGCAGTGAACAGTCTGAGCTCTCCACTCAAGTATGACAAATGGAAGAGTTCAGATTCAGGACAGTCTTTCACATTTAAAAGAGAATAATTATGTATTATGTAGAACAATTGTACTTGTTTGTTGATTCTTTAATTTGCCAAGAAAAAAAATGCAATTGTGTCCACTAAAAACTAGAACCACGTAATAAAAAAGACATGTTGATATGAAAATGCTGTGGGGGGGGGGGGGGGGGGGGGGTGGCAAAGATGCGAACAAGTCTCCTTTAATATGGCAGCAGCTGTCGTAAAACATCTTAGCACTGCGGCACCACTGCATGGCGTGGCCTTTTATTCACTTTGGATCTGAGTCAAGTCACTCAGTAGTCACTCCTCGTTATGCTCAGCCTATTGTTCTCTGCTTTTACTGGCCATTCGCCTTCCATCCCCAGGAATGGGAGAGCTGCCTACAGTAGATGCTATGTGTATAGTGTGTAGTCTTTTTTTTTTTTTGGTCTTTATGAGTCACATGCTACTATATAAATTTAATATAGCTAAGTGACTTGCTTGTTTGGGCCATATTTTTAGTTGCCAATCCGATCTTCTCAGTGTTGTGTTAAGGATTAAAGAAAACGGTTTTGTGGTAAAAAAAAATGTGTATGTGAATGTCAAATGAATTTTACAAGTATGAGTCATTTTGTCATATTTTGGTCATTAGGGCAGTAATAATGAAGAAGGGCAGTACCTTCAATAAAAAAAAAAAACTGCGCAGTCCCTATCTTTGCATTCTTTATGTATAGATAGTAAATTAAATTTAATTAAGCAAGGAGCAGCAAGTGCAATGTAGCCAGTAATACTATTCTTAGTAGAGAACCTGCACAGACAGAACATGCATTAGATAGACTTCACACTGGGGTTAGGGCCACTGACCAAAGGACTATGTCTAAGCAACTGAAAAGTAAATTGCACCAACCTCAGCTGCCAAATCATTATAAAGGAGCCTTTTTTCATGCCCACTCTGTTGATCTGTCTTTAATCTTCAATGACTTTTCTGTGTCATAGGAACTGGATTTTAAGTGTTCATGTCTGACGCATGACTGTATCGGAGTGAGTCATGTTTACTGGCCTTTCCAACAGTGAATATTATTTTCTGAGCTTTCTCATCAGATGGTTTCATACTACATCTAGGCCCCTTGACAATGCAATTTTCTTTTCTGATTGGCTGATGAGGTGGGCATTAACATTCTATCAGTTGGCTACCTTTGCCTTTGTTAAATCTGGCCATTGTGAAGTGTTCTTTAGAGAGTTCATTTACTTTTTCATACCTATGAAGAAGTCCATGTTTTGGACTGTATCACAATTGTGTATCAGTCCACCAAGTTTGTAGTAGACTTAAAATAAACTGAGTTGTTTCAGCTTTCCCAAATGATGAATGGATGGAAGTACACAGAGTAGCAACATCTTAAATTTGTCTGATGTTCATTTTTCAGTGCTCACATGCTGTATTTGAACTCACAACCAAAGCAATTTTGCTAAATTAGGCTCAGCAGAAGACTGGAATGGCTAGCTTGACAATGAAATCATAAGGTAAAAGTAACACAAAACAAGTGCAAAAATGGTGGTGTAAGCAAGGTAGTGGACTTAACAGCATTTTGGTTAATGCACTTCAAGGAAATTACCAACTCAAATGTGCATATACTTCTGATAACCGAATGCTGTGAAGTTAATTGTTCTGCTTATATTATGGTAACCACTATTTCTTACTGATGTTAAAGTATCATACACATGCATATCAGGTCACCTGCAATGATAATTTTTTAAGTGTGTGTGAGTATACTACACACTAACAGGGAATCCAGTGAACATTTTTGTGCCTTGAACATGTTCCTTAGTGTTATTTCTAGTCAGGGTTGCTTGATTTAATTTGCATGTACTTCAGTTCTTCATACAACTCTTATGAAGGGTGGTAGATGATTAGCATCCTTTTCTACGTTTGACACAATGGAAAATGCATTATTGCTTGAACAGTTGAAGTCTGATGAAGAGCAGTGTGCTCAAAAGGTCACTATGCACTTTGGGTAATAAACACTAAAAGCTTAGGGAATTGAAATGTGTGGACTGCTCTTTAATCTCTTGGATACTTCTATTTCTTTGGGTCAGCATTTGCTAAAATTACAGATGTGCGTGCACTTTTTTTTTTCTTTTTTGAAATTGTGCTTGAACAGTTGTACCATGCTGTCTGTAAACCAGTAAGGGAGGAAGAACGTCTGTGGTCTATCTCTTTATTGATCTAACGCAAGCTTTATAGCTAATACAGATGCCACCTTTTTAAATGTTGCACTCAGGTGGAGTTCCACAAGTTTCAGTACTTGGTCCCTTTCTGTTCTCAGTTGAGGTGAATTGATTGAGGGAAGAATTTATTCATCATCAATCCATTCTAAGAAGATGGGTCATGCATTTATGTTTTTCACGTTGAGCAATTGCAGTGTGCTGCATGCAGAAATAAGCCAAGCATCAGTACATAGATTAAAAGTTGTCAAAAATATAGCAACTACACATTTAACAGATCAAGTAAATTGGCCACATTATGCACGTTTTAGCACCACCACACTGGCACTCCCAGTGGTGATCCACGATTGATTTTGAGATTTTACTGTTTCTTTTTAAGGCTGTGAATGATCTAACTGCAGCTTGTATCTCTTATTTTGTGACCCTTTTAGTCCATCAAGGGCTTTATGGTCCTCCAATGAGCTTTTTTCTGCTTTTTACCTCGGTCTAATGTTAAATCAAAGGGTGGTCAAGCTTTTACTGCTATTGGTTCCAAAAGGAATATGAAAAAAGTCTTTTTTTATGTTAAACCTAATGCCTTTTTGGGCACTTTTACAACAAATTCAGTCTGAGGTTAGACTGTATTTCTGCCCTCATTTAGAGGTTACATAGTGTTTTTAATGTTTAGTCTTGATTCCAATTTGTTGTTCTTTTAGTGTGTTTATTTGTTTTAATGGTTTTCTATGTTTAACATTCATTATTCTATATATCTCCTTTTACTATTTTCTTACCCATAGTATTTACCATTCTTAACATTGCAATCATATTTTTTGCAGCCTGCCTTCATTGTAATTTTTCTTAATTTTATGATTAATTGTAGTTTTTTGTTTTTAGACAGCTTTTACGCTGAATTTTATTCTACTTTCTACCACTCGACTTAAGTGGTGTCACACCAGTAGCAGTAACTCCCACTGGCATGTACCTTGGACACTTTGCATACCACTGACGTACACAAAAGCTATGTAGTGCTATAAAGAATCAGGGGGAAAATGGGCCAAGCAGACATAAGGTCCCCCCTAAGTTTCAAACAGAGAATCCCCAAGTGCACTGTTGTCCCTGATGCGACGTCTAAGGGAGAGGTGCACGACAGCACTTTTGACGGCGCCTCACGTGCATGAGCATGCACGTGTTAACTAAAGAGGCAGCGTTTACAAAGAGCTCTTGCAGCTGTGCTCCTTCAGTGCTGTCATACGTCCCATTTCAACTTCAAAGCAGATTCACACACGATGACAACAAAGCATCACAATTGGAAACTTAAAACAAAACACGTGCATTGTGTCAAGTCCTGACCTTTTCTTTAACAGGTAATTTGCCGCAGTTACCTTCAATTTGCTGACTTTTTTATGTGCAAATACACTGAGTGTCCAGGGAGTGTGGGCCAAGGAGTTTTCACTTATTATGTTGTTTTGTTCATTTGGCATTATTGTCTAGGTTTGCAAAGCAAACAGAAATGATACCCATGTACCCATGTGTATCAGTGTCTCTTGCTTTACGTGGGAGAAACCATATTTCTTTAAGGGTCTGCACTATTGATATTACATAGCAAAAAAACACACCAAACAGTGCAGTGGTTGTACTGGCTCATGCATAATTTATCAAGCAAGTAAAAGAATAAACAGATTACAGACACTGCACCAAAACACAGCTTTCATGCCTTTGACAGCTGAATGAACAACTTTTGATTATAGCCTGCGGCTCCCTTTAACAGCCTAGTCAAGGGGCTAAAACAACACTTGGTTTCACTGTGCAGATGACAATGCATTATTAATATCTTTTTGGAGCTGGGTGCATTGTGATAGCATCACTGTACCCTTCAAATAGTACGCTGGCTAACAGACAGCTGATGTTATTAAAATTCCTATGAGAGGAGCTGAGGAAGGATAAGGGTCAGGAAGGAAGCATGGTTGTGGCATGTGTGGTGCCCTGAATTTTGCACACGAATTTTGAAGCCTACTGTTCTATGAATAGATAGGTACTGGTAAAGTCAATCATACTTTTGGTTATACCAAGGCATTTAAATCACACTGCCTCACATGTAAAGAGGCTGCCATATCCCTCTGTCCTTACAAAGCGTTGCTGGCCATTCAAATGCTAAGGTAAACTGCTGTATTGACAAATTCAGCCATAATGCTGTTCTGATTATGGTATTGTCTTGACTAATGTGTTTAATGGCTAATGTGTTTCATGACTAAGGCTTTGGGAGCACCGTGTTGTAGGTTTCCATATCACTAGTCTGTTGTTGGATGGTTTAAACTCCTCCATAACTTTGTCCAAGCAGTAATGTTGTACACACTGTGCCTCTGCCACATCATGGGACTCGCTCTCTGAACCATGCATTATAGCTTTATCGGTTTAAATATTAAAAATTGTAGTTTCCCAGTATGTTGAGTGAAGCTTGCACTGCATTATTTAAACATGGTGATAAATTCATCATAAATATTCATTTGCCATTATTTATCTAAAATATAAGTAATGAGTTCTCTTTTTGCATTCAGGGAGGACTTTAATCCTCCCGTGTCCCTTGGAGGTTTTTGGAATTGTCTTAACGCTCAGTTAGAAGGAATATGGTCAGCAATCAGACAGAGAAAGCCTTTGATTTTGTTTATTATTTTTTGAAAGCCTTGTTTATCTTAAGGGATAAATAAATAAGGACTGTCAGTTGATCAGAGACATAGCAGGGTAAGTCCAGAGTATGCAGTAGGAGCTTGTGTTTTGGTTCTTTATAGTCAAAGTTAACATTCGCACAGCCTTTGAAAGAACCTCTTACAATAAATTACTATATCTTTTGTTGTCAGCATTTTGTCTTAGTGGTTGACATTTGTAAGGTCAGGGCTTGTAAAAATTTGCAATTTGAATTGAATTCTTGTATTTATGAAAGTTGTTATCCAGGGCGTCTTTGTGTATGCATTGGTGTTCACAACAGTTTTTTTTTTACAATGTCCAAATCAAAAATCTGAGTTCTTAACTTTGACCATCGATAACAATTTAATAGGCATTCTAAAGTAGTAGATGTCATGAAATGTCTGAGACTGGCATTCTAGTTGTGAATCCAACTTTTAACACGGTATATTTTGTTTAGCCATACTATGCGGGCAGCTGTGGCCTAGTGGTTAGGGAGTTGGTCTTGCAATCAGAAAGTTGCAGGTTTGAATCCCACCCTACCCATGGTTGAGATGCCCTTGAGCAAGGCATCTAACCCCATGCTGCTCTAGGGACTGTAACTGAAACCTGTTAAATATCTGTAAGTCTCTCTGGATAAGAGCGTCAGCTAAGTGTAATGTAATGTATCAATGCCACAGTATATTTATGACAATTCAGCGTAACTCATATAGTTGTCAGTCTGGCAAAGCTTGTGGTGTCTACTAGAAGGATCCTGAGCAGGGCACTGTGCCTCCTTCTCCCCCTGAGCATTGAGCCACTTGCTGGTGCTAGCCTGTAGCAAGAGGCTCCAATATGTCATTTGCTCAGCATCTCATACATTCCTCCATTACTCTCTTATTAAATGTCCCCAGATGTAGGGGGCTGTCCCCAGGGATGCCTTACTCAAGCCCTGCAATGTATTGCGGAAGCCTTGGGCAGTTATATTACAAGCGCACACAGACACATTACAGAAGTGTGGCATAAAAAAAAAACTGCCAACTCCATCTAAAGATATTGTAATCGGTCCTTTAAATTATACCAGAACATTTTGTACAGTGTAAGCACAGAGCCTCTGCCTGGACTGTGTATATATGGGTGCACTGAGCACGATAAGCCCCAAACAGGCAGTGCTGTGCCTTGCCCCTTATATTTCTTAGCTCTTTTATTGTGTTTGTAGGTATGAATCTTAAAATGTACAGCATACAGTGCAGTTGCTAAGTCTAATGTTATAAAGCTGAAACCATGGCAGCCAGTTCACTGTTGTGCAAGTGTAAACAGGAAGCAGCCTAATTAACTTGTGCTAGGAGTTTGTAAACATGGCACACATAATGAATTTTCTTTGGCTAGAAGTGACCTAAGAATGACCTTTGAGACAGTTGCACTCTTTTAGGGGAGCTTTGAATGAGCTTTCAAGGACCTTTTGCAGGATGTTTGCAGTGACTTTTATTAAAAACTCTGGAGCCCTGGCTTTGGTTGTTCAGATCAGCAGTGCTGTCATCTTCCAAGCATTTACAACACTGCTACTTCATGCCGGAGCAACAACACAGTGTTTATGCCTAACACTTAGCTGAGTGCCACACATATTTCTTGCTTATGACAGTTGTATACTGTTCTAAAATGAATAGCGGAGTTCTGGGTTTCATGAACACTAAAAGGTGGACAGTTTTTGTTAACACAGTTTTATGTAATGATATATTTATATACAGTCTACCATCCTTGCACCTGGAGCCATTTAATGGAGAATCTCATCGACATTTTATGACATACAGAAGGTTCTCTTTAAACCAACAATGTAAGCATGCCATTACACATCTCTTTCATTTCAACCTGCCTTTCATGAAGTTGCTGATTACATTTCAAATTACCTTCAACATAGACTGCCAGTGCATTTGCATTCATATTTTCTTTCACTTTAAAAAGGCTGAAATATAAATATGGCCGTCACAAGTAATGAGTCTCAGAGGATAAACTGGCTTGTTCAAACCCCCTTTGTATGCCATTTAAATTTGTTTATAACCAGTCTATGTGTAATGTAAGACCATAAATACCTACCAATCAATTCCATCTCCCATAATAGAAATTTACTTCTTAGGACAAGGACTATTCCTCAGTCCTTGTGCTAGAAGGGAGTCCTTGACGATTTTGTTAAAGGCGGCCCAATTAGCTATGGTCTGCGCATCGCAGAGTTCGGGAATTTATTCCAAAAAAATTGAGTCCATTAAAACTGTTTGGGAGTTCGGCCGTCTCATACTAATGCCATCTAGTGAGTTACTAAGTCTCTTGCACAGTGCATTGTCATTTGTAAGACCAAAGATAGATCAAAAGTAAAAAGCAAATTGTGTCCTTATATTCAGGTTGCACACTAATAAATTAGCTTTCTGTCCTAATGGCAACTCTGGGGACACTTAACTGCTACATGCTGTGTTGCATTCATAAGAAGATGTGTGTGTGTGTGTGTGTGTGTGTGTGTGTGTGTGTGTGTGTGTGTGTGTGTGTGTGTGTGTGTGTGTGTGTGTGTGTGTGTGCGTGCGCATGTGTGTGTGGTACCAAAAGAATAGAACTGATTACACTCGCGCAGTGGCGATTGTGTTGTTCCGATGCTGCCGACGTTGATATAGTCGGTTACGCTCCCTTAGGTGAAGTGGTCCGTGACTGCATTTTCAGGCTAAAATGCCAGATGCTATGTTCCATGACCCTTCAGTAACTAGCAGGTGGAAAAGTGGACTGAAAAACACGGTGGCTAAAGACAGTTAACAGGGACAACAATGGCTTGATTTGCTTGCTCTTTCTGGTAGCTCTATGTGGCTTAAATTTGAAATTTCCTCTTCTGTTCCTTTTTATATTAATGGATATTACATTCCCTAAAATAGACCTCTCTCTTTCCCCTTCTGTTTCTCTCTCTCTCTCTCTCTCTCTCTCTCTCTCTCTCTCTCTCTCTCTCTCTCTCTCTCTCTCTCTCTCTCTCTGTGTCTGCCTCTCTGTCTCTGTCTCTTCCTGGCTCCCTTCTTTTCATTGAAGAGGATCAGGCCTGTGAAATACATAGATGTATCCATTTTGTGCTTATGTCCATACTGCTTCAGATCAGACTCACTGTCTAGATGCCCATTCCTGCATTTCAGCATCAGCCTGGCAATGCTTGTCATTGGATGGCAATTACAGTGCACCGAATGGAGGCATTTGCATTAACATCCGGCCAGAAACCACGGCAAATGAAACTGTCATTCACAGAGACTGTTTATGTCACCAAAGTGGACAGGAAAGCCAATGGAGTCCCGGGAGGGGCCGGCTGGTGTAACGGCTGCTGATTGGTATTCTCTCCCCCAACCCCCCCCCCCCCCCCCCCGCTGATGCGAGAGAAGTGCCCATCAGGCAAACATCATTCCAAAGTACTTAGAAAAGTTATACTGGACTCCTCTCCGTGAAAGATTACCCAATGGAA
The DNA here is from genome assembly GCA_027475355.1 of Coilia nasus. NCBI lineage: Eukaryota > Metazoa > Chordata > Actinopteri > Clupeiformes > Engraulidae > Coilia > Coilia nasus. The sequence goes on along the minus strand of CM050204.1, from coordinate 7,252,325 downwards.
ATTTTGATGACATGCCAAATTTGAACGAAATAAGCAGATGATAGATATTAGCATGCATGCCCTCATCGCAGCCCCACTGCTCCAAGGCTACTCACAGATTGAGCTCTGGCTGTGTGCGCTTCAGATACAAGATACACCTGAATCTTTATGGCATTTAGTCTCCCACCAGCAGAGCCAAAAAATGGAGGCTGATTGCTTGTTTATGTGCCGTTTGTTGTGGATTATAGATCTCTATAGTCATTTTCTGTACTTTTTTGTACCAATATATCATCTAGTGTAACCTATGCAGGTTAGATACAGTATGTGTGTGTGTGTGTGTGTGTGTTTTTTTTCAAAAGAACAAATCAATGGAAATGTTAACATCTATAGAGCCACTAATGTACAATGGCATTTCTGCAAAAGTAAGTGAAAGCCTGTGACCCCACCCCAAGCATTCTCACTCACCCACCCCAAACCTTCAGAAAAACCTTTTAGTTAGTTAGTTACATAGATAGATAGATAGATAGATAGATAGATAGATAGATAGATAGATAGATAGATAGATAGATAGATAGATAGATAGATAGATAGATAGATAGATAGATAGATAGATAGATAGATGGATGGATGGATGGATGGATGGATGGATGGATGGATGGATGGATGGATGGATGGATGGATGGATGGATGGATGGATGGATGGATGGATGTAATGCATTGATCCCAAGTTGGGAAATTACAAATTTCTCGTTTGAATACACTGCCTGTACATTACATACAGTATATATCCACTTACAGTTTTTGGTGATTACAGTTTGCTCCTACAAATATCATGTCTTGTAGTTACAGAGCCTGACTTTTTCATATTTTGGTGGTTGTCAGAGAGATTGGGATTTTAGTTTCTAGGCCATCATTATCTGCCGTATTGAAAAGTCAGACAATCTTCACATCATGACAGTGTATCATTAGTTTGATTGTCCAGACAAGTCTTTGTTCTGTTACTTCCTGTTGTGTCAAATACAACAGGAAGCACTTGAACAAATAGTATTCAATGAGATGGCCATTGTGGGTGAGGAAAGTGATCTCTTTGTGAGCTTCACACCGCTGACTGGCTTAGAATAAAATGTGCAAAGAGGGATTAGGCTCATATTTCCCCTTTATTTGTCCTGCTTTAAATTCCACTGCTGTTACTGTCTACATGATTAGATTTTTTGGGGTTGTTGCAATGACAGACTGCCCTCATTTTTCAAGAGTGTATGTTTTTCAGTCTTGGTGGAGCTGGTATATTAATTGCCATGATGTAACATGGCACCAAACTACTTTGTTAAATTCTGTATATCCGATCTGATGTATTTGTTATTCTAGTGGATCCGTTACAGTCAGGAAAGATAGAGAACTTTTTGAGAATTATATCGTCTGTTTGCATGAGCATAAGATGTATTTTTTGATAAAAAAAAAAAAAGTAGCAAAAAATTGCACTGCTATTTGGATGACTCTTTTCTATCGCCACCAAAGACTGCACTGATGTGGCTGGTCTATCGAGATAAACCTGTCCTTGTTACAGCTGGCAATGTTTTTTTTTTCTTCCTCTGGTGACTTGGACGTTGGCTGATTCAGAGGTGTGCCACAGGGAGCAGGCTACAGTTTAAAGTCATTAGGGACCCAGAGAGTCGCCTTCAAGCTGTCAGTGGGGGTCGGGCAGCCAGTTAAAGTGGTGATTATTCTCCACATCTTTCTGTTTGACTCCAGACTCCTGCTTAACAGGCGCTATGAGAGGTCATTCAGCTGGCTTTATGAGGTGGGCCCCAACCACACACACACACACACACACTCTCTCTCACACACACACACACACACACACACACACACACACACACACACACACACACACGCACACACACACACACACACACACACACACACACACACACACACACACACACACACACACACACACACACACAAACATACATACATACAAACCAGAAAACAGTCTGTTTTTGGGGACACATAGACAGGGTAGGTGCATTATGGGAAAAAGGGACACCTACAGTAGGTCGATGGCACACAAGGCTTCCTGTTTACCATTTGTAAATGCATCATTGATCAGCTTTTATCTAAAGCAGCTTAAGACAGTGCAGGGTAAGGACATGTTGTGAACCGGTAGCCACACTCATTACACTCAGTGTTGTCAGATAGTTCTGATATCTGGTGTATGGTTGATTAAATTAGTAGTCAGACCAGCTCATTAAGGAATGACGGCTTACATGCATCAAACAGTGATTTCGAACCTAATAGGCATCCATTTACCAAAACACAACCTGGAAACCGACGAGATTATGCCAGGCCATTTCAACCACCATTTCAAACAGCAATAAAATACTGTACGTATAGTGCTTGAGTGCAGGGTCCACACAGGCTTCCACAGAAATGTACATTATCATGTTGCCTTCATAGATAAATTTGTTCATTGTCCATGTCATGTCTGTTTTTTGAGAAATTATTCAGATTTGTGAATGCATGTTTTTGTTTGTGTTGTAGACAGTGGGTCTTTATTATTGTGCTAAAGCTAGAGGCTTCTTGTGCTCATATGGACGACGCAGCAACAGTATGTTATAATGCTGCAGAATCTGCTTTATATACTGAGCAGATGAATGAGGACCATTTTATAAACACAGGGAGGCTGTCGCTAATATTTGCCAACCTGGGTTTGTGCTGCAACTTGGAAATGAATTAAATATGCAATAATGACTGATGAATTTTATGTTTGAGAGTACATACAAGAGTAATCAGTATGCGATTTTTTTTAATAAAACATGCAAAAATCCCAACACTTAATTAAAACAGCACTGAAATATTATGACCTTTATCACATTGTGAGTTCACTGACTGCCAAGGGTATTTGGCAGTCAAATTGTGAGGTATTGTGCCACCAATGCCTTCCAGTTGGCCCGTCCGGTTTGAATAGTGTTTGCGTTATGAGTCATTGTTCAGTTGCATGTCTAAGCCAGCACTCAGAGATCTTTCACATTCACGGCCATCTGATGCACAGCAGCCATTTGGGTGCAGGTGTGAGCCTGTGCATACATTTTAATAGGTGCCAGATGGGCCTAGCATGTACGTGGTGACCTTTCTGTAGGATTGCTGTCCCACTATGGTTTTTAACAGACAACACTTGTTCCTTTGGTGTAACAGGGACCATGCAGAGATAAGATCCAACAGGGAGATATGATGTGCGTGAGCCAGATAATCAGTAAAGTGACTGTCGAGGTCTAGTGATTACCTTTAGGTCTGACTTCTTCTGTATCACATTATTTGGATAGATTTATTTAGTCAATTTTGTCAATTTCCTAGCTTGGGATCAATAAAGTAAATCTTTTTATCTATGTATTGGAATTAAATGTCACATAACTTAATTTTTTCTTTCTTTCTTCCTTTCTTTCTTCCTTTCTTCCTTTCTTTCTTTCTTTCTTTCTTTCTTTCCTTCTTTTGTTCTTTCTTTCTTTCTTTCTTTCTTAGTCATCTAGTTCCAATCAAGTTGTTGCAGGATGAGACTTGACAAAAGGTCATTATAGTTTGTTCCTACTGTGCTCCAAGATGATTATAGAAACAAAATGGTAATTTCCTTCCAGTTAGTGCATCAGCACTCTCTTCCGCTGTAGATTTCCTTTGATAATTGTTGCAAGTAACCTTGATACATTTATTTACATCTTTTCTTTGAAGCGGATAGCTACAACAGCATTAAACAAATGTCAGCAGCGGTAGTGGTGGGGGCAGTCTTATTTCATGGTAAGGGACATGAAATTTGTTTCTGAAATGCAAATGTTCTATGATCACGCTGCTTTGTTTTTTTTTTGTTTATTACTTTCAAAGCACTGTGATAGAAAGGGCTACATCTTTCGATGCAGGAGAACTGAGCCTATCTTCAAAACAACGTGAAATTGGCAAACATAAGCTGTATAACATGAGAGACTACAGTATGGAAAATGTGACCTGTTGTGTTCATTTCTAAAGGTGCTTTAAATATAGGTCAAGGTGAGTGTTTTCCAGACCAAAACCTGTGTTTTTTTCAGAGATCTGTTTTCCCTGGTGGCCTGAGTGTATTACCATTGTTTAATATGTAAGAATGTCAAAGACCTAACTTGTTCAGTGGTAATGGATGATTCTTTATTTAACATTTAGACCAGGCTTCATACACAGTTAGTGTAGATGAATTGTGATGCACAAGACTTTGAGTCTTCTAACTACAGTATGTTGGAGTAAAATCCTCTACTGAAGGGGTGCACAAACGCTAACATGGCAGTCATTGAAAACAGGCTAAGGGTAAGAATGAAAGGAAGCTGAACTTAGCTGTGGTCTAGTGGTTAGGGAATCGGTCGCAGGTTCGAATCCCCCCTACCCATTGCTAAAATGCCCTTGAGCAAGGCATCTGACCCCACACTGCTCCAGGGGCTGTAACTGAAACCCTGTAAATAACTGTAAGTCGCTCTGGATAAGAGTGTCAGCTAAGTGTAATGTAATGAACTGTTGGGTTGGAGCGCAATATTTATGCTTTCTTCATCTCACTTTTGCTGAGATAAAAGCATGGGCCATTTATGAGTCATATGTTCCTGTTTTTCAGAGAACTAATTGCCCAACCACCTCTCTCTTTCTCTGTCTGTGTCTGTCTCTATCTGTCTGTATGTCTCTCTCTCTCTCTCTCTCTCTCTCTCTCTCTCTCTCTCTATCTGTCTCGCTCTCTCTCTCTTTCTCTCTCTCTCCCCTTCTATCCATTTATTTGTCTATCAGGTCCTGCTTTTCTCCCTATTGCTCTTTAATGCGTGCCTATACATGAATATGTGTTAAGGCAGCATCTCTGTAAGAATTTGCAGATGTTTCATGAACAGATTGTGCTATAGCTCCCTAATTAATCATGCTATGAGATTACTTGACATAATCTCATACAAACTGAGAGCAATGACCAAGATGAGGGCAAAGGCTACACCTTGTGCCTACAGTATGTGAGAGGCTCACCATGTGGTGACACGTGGTGCTTTTGTGCTATTCAGGAGCCTGAAGTCTGATGTGATGTGACAGACCAAGCGGAGGTGCTTGAGAAATTGACCCCTGTGCACTGGATCAATATTGTGGCACCTCCATCTTTTCTTGTCACTCCTCTGCGCTTTCCAGCTCTTCTTTTTGTCACTTTGTTTTACTTTACTTTGTGTGGCTGTTTTCTTTAGTTGTCTTTTTTTTTCTCTACAACCCTCAGGTGACTTAATTAGTCCTTTGGCGTTTGTAGAATCGTGGCTCTCGAGTTAACCACAAGTAATGAGCGTCAGTGAAGAAACTCATACATGGCCTTTAAAAAGGCTGCCTTTCCTTATTTCATGCTGACATTTCTAGAGCAGGGAACCTTTCGCTGTAGCCTTTGGATTATTGAAATTAAATATTCTCACCCAGTAATTAGTCAGAAGAGGAGTCTCTCATTGGCACCCCAGGTCTTGAAGATGCGGCGAATCAGTCAGAACCTAAATTATAGAGTGTATAAAGTCTTAACTCAAGTCTGGCTTGGGCAACATTGCTGATTGGATAATGTACATGCTCATCTATCTAAAGCTGTTCTTCTATAAACATCCTTTATAGGTGGTAATAGGGTATTAAGCCTTTTGTGGCTGTCCTTAAACCTATGTGTATTGATTACTTACGAACTGTATTAGATGTTGAGTAGTTTTTTTTTTCAGTCTCATAAATGTTCCTCACTAAGGTAGTTATATAGCGTTACATGATTTTATTGTGGCAACATTTAGCTCTGCCATTCTAATTCATCTTCTGTTAAATATTAAGAATGGTCAAAGTCTATGAGGCGTTGTCTGAGAAATACTGCAGCCTAATCATAAAACATCAACGGTGATACTGTGACAGAATAGTTCTCTCAGATGCTTTATGTTTGTGAGAAGTAGTGATTAGATTTCTTGGCACATGCTAAAACAGTGCTTTAATGAAAAAATACTGATTATGTCAATGATTTTTTCATTTTAAAAGGAAAAATGCTTAAAATAATACAGTATGATGGAAATGCCTAAAGAAAATGTGCAATAGCAATCTTTATTCATGATGTGTCTGAGAAAGTATGTAAATCAGTCTTTTCCCATATGATAGAAATTGACATAATTTCAGTACATTTTATTATCACATTTATTATAACCTATTGTGCATTATTATATTATTTGATATACAGATATGTTAACAGCATGGGGCAGCTGTGGCCTAGTGGTTAGGGAGTTGGTTTTGGGATCAGAGAGTTGCATGTTTGACTCCTACCCTGTCCGTGGCTGAAGTGCCTTTGAGCAAGGCATCTGACCCCACACTGCTCCAGGGACTGTAAGTGAAACCCTGTAAATATCTGTGGAGGAGAGGAGTGCCAGGTAAGTGTAATGGTAATAATAATAGCAAACTGCACTAAGGGCTGGGCATTGCTTATCCAGTCAACAGGAGCCAGGAGTCAGGAGTCAACAAAAGGATTGTCTGGTGGTGTTTTTTTTTTTCAAGTAACTATTACAAGTCCCAGGGTGGCTCAGTTTGCTATAGATTATACAGAGTTATTGAGCACACACAGTAAACACTATCTTTCTCTATAGACAGAGCCAGTCATGCCTGCTAGAGTTTTTTTGTTGCCAACTTGTCTTATTACACTTGGTCTGTGTTGTTATATCTCCCTCCCTATCTCCTAACACTTTTCACTCACAGCTCCTAAATTTGTTCTCTTGGCCCACAGGGAGTCAAACAGCTCTGCCCTCAACACTTCATCCCAGTGCAAACAGGCATGGTGTGAGACAGGGGTTAAAAAAAAAAAAAAAATAATAATACCAAAAGAATCAGTGTTAGTACTGAAGTGCTTTTACTGGCTATTGACTCCCCACTTGACGAAGGCCTCGTGGCAGTAGGAACAGCATTAAGCCTCCTGCCAGCTCATTCCCCATGATATGATGTGAACCTGCTAATTGGATTAAACAGATGGAAGGGTTTTTGTGATCAGGTGTACGGCCAACGTTGTTTGGGCTCTCATCTCCTTCTTGGGCTCTGCCCTGTACAACCCTAGCCTTGGGCAGAGTTGCTTGTGGTAGTTTTAACATTTCGTTTGCACTTATGCCACTATAGTTTTCTTTTATTAGGTCCCAGTTGCTGTAGAGACAGCCGCCTGTGTTTGAGAAATGTGTGATCAGTGGGGACAAAAAATAAGAACAGTCTACTAGAGGGTTCTGTCACATTGCATATTTTCGCAGTTGATAAATCATTTATAGGCTATTGGAGATGGCGTATGTTCTAGTTCTGAAAATTCTTGCAAAGCAGTTTTTGAAGGCATTTTTTAAATATTTTATAAATGTACTCTGTTATTGGCATGACAAACTTAATTAAGTTCAGCAAACCAGTTGGTGTCACACAGTGCTCTCATTATGGGTTGGGCAGCTAGCACCTAGCAATTTCAAACCTAATGCAAGTGACAAGTCTTTACCTCGTACTAACTGATGAGCTCTCTTGTTGTCGACCGGTAAAGATTAGCCCTAAATGCAACCAAGAACTCAGGTTTCCATGGAAACTATTGTTCCAAATTGAGCAGTTGCAGAGGGGAAAAAAAACAGTGTTGCACTTTCTCGATTTCTTTACGATTTATTTGAATAAGGGGAAGATAGCTGGCCTGATAATTGAGGTGCTCAGATGTGTAATGAGAAGCCCTGAGGAGCTGCAACTGGGACACAACAGTATCCTCGGAGAAGGTGTGCCATATGGCATTCTGCTCACGACAAAATTAGTGTGCTCTTTAGTGTTTTTAGCTCATTTTGACAGAACAGATGAGTTCAGTTTCCCTCACAAAAAAGAGGTATTAGAGAAATCACAAGTCTAGCTGAGGAGGAAGGACAAAAAGCAGTCAGACCACATAGGGGCTGTGAAAAAAATGGATGATCATATTGTGACCCATTTGTTGGTGCATATTTTCAGTATTCGTGATGAAGTTGTTCTATTAGGTGACATGTAGTGTGTTAATGTGCCATTAAATGGTACATCACAACTGCATTATTTCTCAACATGTTTAGGTGATACGTAAGCCTGCGTCTGTACATGCCAGCACTTTCCCACGTGTGCGCAATAGATTTTCTATAGTGTACCTCTGTTGGATTAGTTGTGACGGCCCTGCTTCCTCGTCTTCTCTCTGGCGTGGCAGACATGCCACAGGAAGTGCTCAGCGTGACATCCTGCGTGGCTGCTAGCATGCGGCATGCTGAGACCTTGGCTGCTGCTTTGTTGACTCAACAGTCAAGTGCAATAATTGCAGCTTTCTTCTCTGATTTGTGGTGACAAATTAGAGAAAGGGAATGAACGGAGAGAGGAAAGAGAGGGAGGGAGGGAAGGAGGGAGAGAGAGAGGAAGGGAGGGTGGAAGGGGTGAGTGAAAGAGATTTGGGAGCAGAAGCCGTGGGTGAGAGTACGCTCAGCCTTTTGGCAGGATGGATGGACACACACTGGTCGGTGACAAGAGGAAGAATGAATTGACAGCGCAGCCTGGGACTGTTTATCTCATGGTATAAATCAACCAGGAGCTTTTTTTTAATCTTTTTCGCTGAGTCCAATGAAAGTGCAGATTTTCAGCACATTTTCTTTCAATGGCTTACTTGATTTAAGTTGCACCTCCCACCCCCCATCCCCGCCCAGTAAGCTTTGCTTCTGCAGAGTAACACTGCATGACAATACTGTATGTGGAAAACTGTGCATAAAAACCTTGCATGGAAAGCATGTGCATGTGTCATCCTTTTACATCAATTTGTGGTTTTACTGCGGTGAAGCGGTTAACAAGTAGCCAGTGGAGCCTGCACTACAACAGGCACCTTTTGACCGACGTGACATATTAGTCGCCCCACCCCCACACTCCCCATCATATGGGTACGCTGCAGTTTAGCCGAGGGGTCGGGGGCAGCGGGTGGCAGGCCGCACAGTTGGCTAAACCATTGATTTAATCACAGATTGCCCATAGCCAATGCAAGAGCACATCCTAGCAGGAAGGCCACAGGAAGTACACATGCCTTCTCCAACCCTATTAAGGCCGTGTCACGAGGCTCTCTCACCCTATCATTTGCATTGCTTATGGGCAACTTTGGGCAAGGGGCCTTTTCTCTGCGTTATATTAGCTGTGGCATATGTTGCTAGCACAGTAGTAAGGTGTGGCTGATGGAGGTTAATGAATTTCGCCTTATTGCTGCCCGTTTGCACAAAGCCTGGCGAAGGAGGTGGTGACAGCTAAAAAGCCACAGCGGTGGGAGGGGCAAGCAGATGGTAGCGAAGGTTCCCTGGTCGGAGAATCGATAGATTTCACAGATTCACTTCTAAGTACATGTGTGGACTGCTCTGCCTTGTTTACTCCTTTAGCTAGATAAAAGACCTTTGTTTCTTCTCTCTCTCTCTCTCTCTCTCTCTCTCTCTCTCTCTCTCTCTCTTTGAGTGTGTGTGTGTGTAAAAAGTCAATATCTCTGCACATCTCTGAGAGAAAATGTACAGCATGTTTTTGATTGCAGTTCGTTCCAAGTAGTTGTGAGATGGCTGAAGTGCCCTTTGTGATAAAAAGTCAAAGGGGGAATTTTGCAGCATGAACACTTGTTCAGTTTAATTTTCATCACCAGGAACAGCCAAGGCTTATGGCTTGGTATGTTTTTTGGCATTAAGGGTTATTTTGTCTCAGAGCATGTCCATGTAAAGCACCTATTAGCACCCTTCCATCCCTTCTCACCTACCCTTGATTTCTCACACTGTTAGCTGTGGTGTGCGGTGTAGTACGTACATGTACATATTCATAGCAGCTCATGCACATTAGTAATTTGTCTCAAATGAGAAGGTAAAATAATATAGAGGTTGTAAGAACTGCCCAGTAATCCTAAGGGCTGTTTTGAGTAAAAGGGAATTAGCTGCCCTGGTTGGACTCAGCCTTCCTCTACTGTGTACACTACAAATTGGAAATTGCCCAAAAACAAATAAGTCATTACTGTGTTTGTGTTATTTTCCATTATGAGAATGATGTTATGTGTTTGGCAATATTCTGTCTTCTCTTTGCGCGGACATTCATTGGATAAGACCAGACAGTCTCTAAACTGTTTTGTTTGGTGGGGTGCAAGTTTAGCAGTAGACACTGACTGAATGGTAAACACTGCTACTTTGACCAGCATGCATATGATGTTGCTTAGACAGTGCTTGGTACCTCCAAAAAAAAAGAAGATAAATCTAAAGAGTGAGATGAAAACGGCAAGTTAAGTTGAGTGAAATCCCACACCCTTTGCTGGGTCCCACTTGAGGCTGCCCTATGGCAGCTGAGGGTAGGCAGAGCCTGTCAAATGTAGGCTGTGTCTGTGTCAAATGAATACCACCTGTCTCTTCAGGAAGGAGGCGATGAGGGAAAAAAAAGCTTTTTTCAATTTAATTATTCAACACCTGACACTAGGCTGCAAAAACACCCAACGCCTGCTCTCTCCTACAGCCGTGATGGAAGCCACTGCTCCCTCCTGGCTCAGGCCTGGCCTCTACCTTGACCTCACCTGCCCTGCGTCTGGCTGTCCATCTTCTGTGCCTGTCTGTCTTTCTGTCTGCCTGTCTCTCCATCTATCTCTGTCTGTCGTTATTTCACCTTGTGAGCAGAAAAAGAGACCTCTTATTTCACATCTCTGCGCTACACTGGTATGACAATAACAACTCAGTTTCATATGCTGCAAAAGTTTCAAAAAAAAGAAAAAAAAAAAACAAGCTCTCGGTGCTTGCTAGACAGCTGGAGGAAACGCAGCATCTGCCAGTGAAGCAGCAGAGGCTCTGAAGCATATGAAAACTCCAATCCCAAAATCTCAGGCCTTTCAGGGACACATCAAGACACAGTGACTTCAACAGGATGCCACTCAGACAAGCATAAACCAGCTTCCACTAATCAACACAATGAACAGCTAAATGGCACTGGGGAATTACTTTCAGTGAATATTATGTCTCCTCTGCATTTTTTTAGGATAGGCAGGTATGCGTACTCTGGGTCATTTTAAGAGCTGGCAGTTCGATATAGGATATGATGAGCTTTCTTTAAATCGAGTCTTCACCATGAAGGCTTTCTTCTATTAAGTGGATGTCCTCTCTTTGGCATATGGTACTGGTGGGATTTCATTCAGCCTCGCTGACAGGCAGGCCGTCACATCAAAAGGGAAATAGATTTGCGTTTGAGCCTTCGGGGGGTCACAGTGACTTCGAAAGGTGTAGAGAGGGACGAGGATATATGTGAAGGAGAATCTATTTCCTTTATCTGGTCTGGCTCACGCAAAACAAATAAATTAATATAACCTTTGAGGAAACACTCAATAAATATGGTTAGCATTTCAGACCTCCCTCTTCACTGGCCTTTTCAGATATTTACTTTACAAATACAATTTTACACAATACATTTTGTTTATGTGAAATAAGGACACTTGCTTTAGTGAAGAAATTGAAGGGGTGCTCTATTCAGTATATTTACACGGCACTGAACAATTTATTTTTTTATTCATTTTTATATTTTGAACAGCGAGTAAGTACATCATTACACCTTGGAGTAAATTAGATGCAGTTGCTTTTCAAGTTAGACATTGAGCTAGCTGGTGTAGCTGGTTAAAACGCATATCAATATGGTATTGCATTAGCCATGATCTCTTATTCAGATTGACCACTGTAAAAAATAGCCTCACAGTCCTCCGCCCCTACCCCTGCATTTGCATGTCTTTAGCGCTTCTTAGAGACGCGACGTTAACCTCAGCATAGCCGTGGCGATCGTGCTGGTCACAGTGACATTCTGTGCTGCAGTTCCTCCATCTGCTGCCTCTGCCTTACACTCTTAGAAAAGAAGGTACAGAATTGTACTTTTAGGTGTATAAAGGCTGTCACGCCAGCGGTACCCTCAAAGTCACAAAATTGTACCTTTTAGCCACTGTTTTACAACTAGTTTGTACCTTCTCCAGAGCTGAATAGGTACATATCAGTACCTTAAGGTCCAAATATTAGCCTTTGGGGGTACATTAATACTTATTGTACCTTAAGATACAGATTTGTACCCCTGCTGTCCCCCTATTTCTGAGAGTGTACCTTGTGGATAACCAGAGCTCACATTCCTCCGCCCCCAACCGCTGCATTTACATGTCTTTAGCACTTTTTAGAAACACAATATTAACCTCAGCATAGCCGTGGCGATCATGCTGCTCACAGTGGCATTCAGTGCTGCAATTCCTCCATCTGCTGCTTCTGCCTTTACCTCGTGGATAACCAGGGCTCACTTAGGATTTCATGCGACGCGTAATGGGACAGCTGGGATAACTTGC
>CM050204.1:7200000-7237500 GCA_027475355.1 Coilia nasus | reverse complement strand
AAAAGTTCATTTGTTTTAATGTATGAGCAGTTAAAAAATATTGACGAGCAAGGCTTGTAAAAGTCTTACTTAATTACTTCATAACACATATTGAATGCACAGGGATCAATGGGAAACAATTGGGTGTACGCATATTTGTAATTCCATTTCCTAACTAAACCTTTCTTATTTTTTATTTTATCATCCAAAACGAGCAACCCGCTAAGGACCTAAATACCACTGACATTTAAGTTGGTGAACCTAGTCTTGGGGTCATCTACCTAGCAACTACAGAGTATGCAGTAATTTCTGCCTCTGGAATTAGGCAGCTTACTGATTCATGCCATTTCAGCATTGCAAAGGAAAAAAAAAAAACTTTGCAGGTATTTATCATAATTGCTCTAATTTTTTCCACTTTCCCTTCAATTTTCCCCTCCTCCAGTCTTCGCTGGTCTATGATTAGAATGTCCCCTGGTGTTTGGTGATGTCATGCCCCCCCTCCTGCACACCTGAGTCACCAGTGGCTCCTGCCTGCCTCCCTCTTGGCTGGGGGACTGGGAGGTGGGGGTGGGGGTGGGGGTGGGGAATGCTGAGGGCCCAGGCAGCCTCTGTGGCTGCCACTGTGCTTTCACTTCACCGCCACAAAGCACTGGAGCGCACGTGCGCACGAGCGCACGAGCGTGGCACTGGCCCTACAGTCACGCCCGGAGGACCCACCTGGTGCTGGCCAGCAGTGACCCAGTATTACAGTTTGCACCATGGGAAACAGCCCCCCTTAGAAAAAAGACGTCAGGCGGGAAAAAAAAAGTAACAGTTGATTTGAGGTAGAAAAATATTGTAAAACCTACATTTTACTTTCTCAGCCTGTAAATGTGGTGTTTGTTCATTTTATTCATTTTATATCTAAATACATATAAATGTAAAAAATAGTACGTGTGTGTGTGTGTGTGTGTGTGTGTGTGTGTGTGTGTGTGTGTGCGTGCGTGTGCACGCGTGCCTGTGTGCGTATGTGTGTATGTGTATAGCTGTGTATGTGTATTTACGTGCTACGTATAACAAGGGCCAGACAGCTAGCCAAGTATTGCTATATCTCTGCTGTTATAGGAAGCATGTATATCTGGAAAAGATGGTTTCCTGTATCCCTGAATTTGTAAACTCAAAGCAATGTGCTTACTAGTTAAAATCTGTTGGAATATTCAGAAGATTTGATTCCTAATGAATATTAACTTGTATTGTGGAATCAAATAGAGTATAAAAGGTGAATTTATGTACACATACAGTACTGTGCAAAAGTCTTAGGCAGGTGTGAAAAAATGCTGTCAACTAGGAATGCCTTCAAAAATGGAAGTGTTAATCATTTATGTTCATCAAGCATACATCCACAGAAGATCTGTGGTAGTTCTTCAAGATGTTTGGCGCAACCTACCAGCCAAGTTTCTTCAAAAACTCTATGCAATAGACTTAGAAGAATTGATGCTCTTTTAAAGGCAACGTATTGATTTGATTTAGGTTTCTCTTTTGTTCAGTCACTGCATTTTGTTAATTGATGAACATAAATGATTAACACTTCCATTTTTGAAGGCATTCCTAGTTGACAGCATTTTTCACACCTGCCTAAGACACTGGACATACTTATGTATGAATCAAATAAATACATAAGTTAATTTTCATTTTAGTCATATATATTTTCCCACTGTCAGTGTGGGAATAGATAGATAGATAGATAGATAGATAGATAGATAGATAGATAGATAGATAGATAGATAGATAGATAGATAGATAGATAGATAGATAGATAGATAGATAGATAGATAGATAGATAGATAGATAGATAGATAGATAGATAGATAGATAGATAGATAGATGTGAGGAGACATTAGCTGTGTCTTTACCAGAAATATGTCATTGGAAAGTGTGATGGCATATGGCAGGAAAGATTTCCTGTATCTGTCCCTACGACAGCGGAGTTGGAGCAGTCTGTGAGAGAAGACACTTCATTCTGTCTGCCCACAGTGTGATGGACTTTTGTAATTTATTCTCCATCTGCTTCCTTATGATAACAAAATCACAATCATCTAAGATTTTAATCCACCATCATCAAAGGCGCTTTCAGCTCAGAATGCACTGAGGTTATAGTCCCCTCTGCCATCAGTGGAGTTTTTAGTACAGTTACTCATCAATAACATTCTCCATTCCACCCACTGGAGCCCATGGTGACTGCTGTGTTTCAGAGATTGCGGGGGCCTGACTTTAAAAGTTCAAATCCTGATTACATATGCTGTGTGCTGTTGGATGGCAGATTGAGAAAAAAAGCAGTTCAATATTCTCCCTGCCTCTGTGTTGAATGTCACCCCTTTGGAGTCACCTTGTTTATCGACAGTCTTTGATATGAGGCCAATGGCAAGCATTTTTGTAATAACATTTAACTTCAATTCATTTTAGGCTATTCAACATGGAGGTCATGAAAACATTGATCGTATGTCACAATCTGCAACGTTAACTCTTTTCAAGGATGGGATTTCAAACCAAATTCTTGATTATCTTCTAAACCGACGTTTTTTTTTTTTTTACCCGCATTGCGTGGCAACAGAGAACTGCCTCTGCCCCGCCCTTTTCTGGGACTAAATATCACTGTGGAGTTGAGCTGACATTTTAGGGGCTAAAGGCATTGATTGGATGGCATCCAGGGTCCGGGCTCTCAGGCGCACAGTGGGAGGGTCACCTTTTCCTGATTTCCTGTGTGTGCCCCATTTTAACTCCAAGCACAGATAATAACAAACACTGTGCGGGCATCTCTGGTCTCGTGTCATTGAAGAAAGATGTGTTATTATGGATGGGCTCAAGGGAGCATTTATCATCATACTTCACTCTCAGTGTTTTGACAGACTGTCAGAGTACTAATTTAGATTAATGTTTTTTTTTCCCTTGTCCTTTTTTTGGGGAAGATGGTCGTAGAGGGAATCTGCCAGCCACATTGACAGGCCCTCACATCAGAAGATGAAATAAAATCAGAATCCCCTGTGTAGGCAAGCGAACAAACAGACATACGGACAGACACACACACACACTCACACACATACACCCAAAAGCCAAAATAGCCCACTACACTACACTGACTACACTGACCACCCCATTTCTTTTTTTTTTTATGCATATCAATCTGTTTATTTATTTAGTGAATTTGTGAACTGGAGGGTCTGAGCTGGCAGGGTGTGTTTGTCTGCTGAGAGTGAGATGCAGTCTTTGGGAGAGAGAGAGGCTGGCTGCATTATTCAGATGTATTTCATGTCTCAGTTATCTGTCATGCAGGGAGCCATCAAGTACCAGACAAGGTGGGTGGCATTGTCATGGGTTTCTTTACTCGGGCTGAACCAAACTGAACTTGACACACAACTCCCTCACATGGACACACAAAGATGCACACACACACACAAAGACTCACACACACACACACATACACACACACACACATGCACGCACACACACACACACACACACACACACACACACACACACACACACACACACACACACACACTAAATATGTGTTATTTTTTACATAAATATGTATCTAGATATAAAATAAAATAAAAATGAAATCGTTCTATTCAAGTCCTTCTCTCAGTCTCTTCCATGGTTACTCAACAAACACACATGCATACACACACACAATCTCTCTTTCTTTGTCATACATACACACACACACACACAGACAAACATGCAGACAAACTGTTACGGAGTACGGAGGCAGTGTGTGTGACGTCCCTGGGCATGCAGCTCAAGTCCTCTTTCCGCACAAGTAAATCGGGAAAACAACATGCCGTGCTGCTTTAGCGTCCTGGTGCAATCCGAGGATAAACATAATGGCCAGTCGGATGCAAAAAACCCCACAATCTGGGGATGCATGACTCACATGCTCATGCAAAGCAGAATCAGTTCAACAAAGCAGAAAGAGACCCTTTCCCCCACAGACACTGACTTGCCCACAACAACCACAAGTCAAAAGAGAAAGCGAGAGAGAAGGAGGGAGAGAGAGAGAGAGAGACAGAGAGAGAGAGAGAGAGAGAGAGAGAGAAATAACAGGACGGAAAAAAAGAAGCTCTGAACTCTATGCTGTCATTAAGCTAACCTTTGAGAGTGTTGTTTTTTTTTCATAGAAAAACAATGTTTCTGGCTGTTAAAGCTTTTGTGAACATTGCTGAGCGTGAGGTGAAAGTGAAGCTTTTGGCAAGCACTGTCAATAAGCATTGACCGTAGGCACCCCACCCCACCACCATCTCACACTCCATGTTTTTTGATCAATGTCCTCTTTTCTTCCGCTCTTTGCTGCCTCTTGGTCCGCTTCAGTGCTGCGAGCCTTGCTGGCAATAAGCAGAGCAAAGCCACTAGCTTCTGCTGCATAGTTTACGTGTAGGTTGTTTTTTTGCCATGTGCCCATCTACGTGTGTGTGTGTGTGTGTGTGTGTGTGTGTGTGTGTGCGTGTGTGTGTATGTTTGTGTGTGGCAGGGGAGTGATGGGTGCTTGAGTGGGTTGGGGGGGGGGTGGTACAATGTTGGTCTCGTTCTTTTCAAACTCCCCCCCTCATTCGACTCGCACTTCACTGCGCCTCTTTTCTCCAAATAAAAAAAACACCCTGTTTATGGTGCATTCTGCAAAAAAAGGACCCACACACAGCTGCTCTTCATTCCAGTCACATCACCTCCAAAACTGGGTTGTCGCCTCTCAATCGACTAAGCTTTCCTTTAAAAAGAAGAACGAAAGAAAGAAAAGGAAAGAGGGGTGAAGAAAAAAAAACAACAGAAAAATACTCTCTGCTCCACCTTCCTGCTTTTTATGGTCTGATCTATGGCTCGCATTCTCTCTCATCCATCCACCTCAAACAAGCGATGTCAGAGAGAGACAGAAAGAAAGAAAAAAAGGCAGAAAAAGAAAAACATTGAGGAGAGAAGCCTCCGTTTTCTTAAGCCGACTCTTTCATGCAGGGGAGAGATAGAATGCACATTCTTGAAGTCAGTTGCCTAGTAACAGGAAAATGTGAAAGATTTTTCTCTTAGTTTAGGTTTATTTAATTATGTATTTTGCATGAGTGCCATCTTTTCACCTGTTTTTCTCTATTTGATTGACTTGTTTCATTTATGTAGGGTTCAGTATCTCGTTACGGAAAAAGGAAAATACACGTGTGCCGATAATAGGAAGATTTTTCTACTTGTTTTTATCCATCCTGAGAGAAAATGAAAATGAAGGCTGTAGTTTTGCTGGACTCTGCTGATATTCCCATAAGGAATAAAATGCTACTTTTTGGGAACGCAACTTAAAAGACAAAGAAAGAGAAAGAGAGAGAGAGAATGAGAGAGTTAGAGAGAGATAGCGACAGAGAGAGAGAGAAACACTGGGGTGGGGGGGGGGGGGGGGGGGGGATTGTTGGATTAAAAGATAAACTGTGATGCAACAGAATTTTTGCCAGGACTGGAGGCATGAGGACAGCCTGCAGTGAATTGGTTCAAAGCTCTTTGTAATTCTGACAATGTGAGAGACCTCCGAGGCTCACAGTAAGAGAGTCGGACAAATGGGGCCGAATCGGAGTGGGGGGGCCGCAGGGTGGCTAGCTGAGTCCTCCCGTGTCTCAAATTCAAAGAGATTAGGGCCCTGTAGACGCGCTTTATTCATACTCCCGGGCGTAGTAAATGTTTGGGGTGTGTGTTATTAATCATTCAAATCACCAAATCAGTTTGTGGGGAAATGGGAGCAGTAAGGCAGCAGAGGAAGGTGTGTGTGTGTGTGCGTGCGTGTGTGTGTGTGTGACTGTGTGTGTGTGTGTGTGTATGACAGAGAGCGAGTGAGATGCAGAGCGGGAGAGAGAGAGAGAGAGAGAGAGAGAGAGAAAAAGAAAGTGTGTGTGTGTGTGTGAGTGTGGTGGGGGTCAGTACAGAGAGAATGGGATAGAGAGAGAGAAGTACCGAGGGAATGTACGTGCGGCTCCAAATTTAGAAGAAAAGAGAAGTGGGAAAGAGTGGGGTGGGAAAAAAATCCAATTGATTTGTCTTCAGCTCGAGACTCCCCCAGGAAGTCCCTGATTTTGCACATTCTGCGTAGCAAATGAAAGCCGGGGATCGGGACGGGTGAGAGATGGGAGGGTTGGAGGAGGACGGAGGAGAGAAAAGAGGAGGGGGGAAGAGGAGGGTGGGGGGGGAAGCGGGGGGTTGGAGACATGGGGATGTTGAGCTTGGAAGGGAATGAATCAGATTTGAGACAGAACCCTCTAAGGGTCACTTTGAAGGAGCTTAATGTATAAGAGCAGGGGTTTTATGGCTTTATATATTAGTGATTGGGGGTAGGGGTAGAAGGGGAAGACTGGGAGAGAGTAGGAGAGAAGTCACTGGAAGGGTCACAGGAATGCGAACTGAATTATTTAAAAAGTCATATAATGAATCCTGTCTCTTTGGAATGCCTAGCAGACACCAGAAGTGCTGATGGCTCCAACTTCAAATGAGAGTATTACATTTTGCATTAACTTATGAATAAAGTGATGTCAAGAAGCGGCTGGGACTCATTAATTTGAGCTGTTTAGCTATCGTGCATTAGGACGACAAGACGCAGACTCTTAAAGGGGAAAGATTGTTCTGTCGTTTCCAGCCTTTTTTATTGTTTGTCTTTTGCAGAAATAAATAGAATCCAGGCTAGAATAGCTAATTGTTTTCTGGTGATGAATAGCACATTGTAACTGCAGGAGGAAACCGAGTTTGCAAACTAGTTGGCATGAAATGTGCCCCGTTTATTAGCAGTATTTCTGGGTGTTTTATCTTTCGTCTTGGCATTACAGATGATGCATGGTCGCTTTCAAAACTATTGATGGGAATCTGGTTATGTTTTGACAGTGTTTTTGAATGCACTGAATGTGAAGCCACATTGGAGATTCCCTGGCACATCTGAAAACTTGGCCACTTCGTCTTTGCACAATGCAACGCTTTAGTCAGCGCTTTTGCGGATATATTGAGAACAGTAAGATGAATTCACCTAATTGCATTTAGTGGATTTATAACATCAAGAGACCTACTTAAACCAGTTGAAGTGTTTAGATGTGACTGAATTACAAGACTAGTCTGCTGTGGGAATCATACCCACGTCCCATATTGACCTACTTACTTAAAATAGGTTCTCTGCCAACTTCCATAACTAGCAATGGAGAAGCAGTGTCTCTGCGTCGGGCCTCATACCGTTTCCTTTCTGGCCTTGCACAAATATTATGGTCTGCGGATGTCACAATAATTATATTCCTGCTCCAAACCTCCGCTCGGCCCAGCAGAAGACCTTTCATATGGTGATACACAGTTTCCCTTTGAAGTGCGGGGGGCTCCGGGGGGAGACCTCTAAAATGTTTGGATTCTCTTTAATATACCTTTAAACAAAAGGCAGTACGAGACTGTTTTTTTCTCTCTGCAGTGTCAGGTCACTGTTTGTGATCTTTCTTTTTAATGATGGTCCTTCAATGGCTGTGTTTGCTATAAATGGGTTGGTTGCCATTGTTTTATTTGCATTTGCCAAGGTCAGAGGAAAGGGTTGGTGGGACTGTTTTGTGTAAACCGCTGTAAGACTAAACAAGGCTGTACCTTTCTGCTCATGTGTTTGCGATGAAGCTTATCAGTGCCTACACATCTTGTTCTTGTTCTTCCTCTTGTCACTGGTTTCAGACCCAGTCAATATGCATTTACAGACCATTGGCTGGCCGTGTCGAATTACACTGAAAGATGCCCTCACAGTCATTTGGGCAGCCTCCATTTGTTTATCGTGTTGTGTAGAAATCAATGAATTAAAAGGTCCCTGGATAGATCTGGCAACCCGAGATGTAAATTGTTCAGCGTAGCCTTTTGGCATGCAGAATCCGCAGCAATAACTCCCTCCGGAATAGCTCTACAGGGGACAGGGATTGGAACCTTAATCATTAGCATGGAGGCTAACAAGTTAAACATGTCGCTTTTTTTACTCTCCATGTGCTAAACAAACAAGACGGGAGGTATGATCCAGGCTGCTGTGCAAGCTTCCCCCACCTCAGGAGGCGCTACTATCGTCATCCAGTACTGCGCTGTGGAATGTGCTTCGGCTGCACAACTTCCACCTCTGTACACTTCCACTTTTAAAGTTATGGATAAAGAGGACATTATATAAAAGCGTAAGGTGTCAGGGAGATGAGGTTCATGTCAAATTCACAGATGTCCTCTTTTAACATTGCTAAATATTTGTATTAGCTTGGGAACCTTATTCTTTTTGTTCTTGATGATTGCTTTTTCTGTTTCTTTTCTACCACCCTCTCTTCAGTCATACTATCACATTCTAGATTTATGATAAAGACATCTCAGAGTATTTTGGTTACCTTTTCCAAAAGTCCAATTTACATGTGTTTTTGCTCATTATGTAGATGTTCTTTTTAAAAGTGGCTTTTTTAGTAAGGAAGAACACTGCGGTAGGAGCTATTTAAAAAAGAAGCACTTAAACACTCCCTCTGGCCTCAGGCTTCCGTAGTGCTCTTAGTGATGCAATTACTAAAGAAATCAACTAGAAATCAACATCACCTCACCATCCCCCATGCCCTAGCTTTGGACACTCTGGAGAAGGTGGAAGAGACGGTGACACTTTTGTGGCACTTTGATTAGCCCCTATTTTTGTCAACTGCCATGAGAATTGTGGAATGACAGAACTGAGAATTTTGCAGCATATGCATAAAACAAACATAAGCCCAGAAGTAGCACTTACAATAGCACTACAGGAAAACTCAAGCCACTGATGTCATTAAACTTATGCACAGTTTTTATTATCTAATTATTATCTAATTAGATTAGAAGAAGCAGTCCTTGTAAGAGAGTTTTTTTACACTTTGCTGATTAGTGTAAAAAATATATGCATAGTGGTAGATTTTTTGCATGGAAAAGCTCATTATCTTCCCAATCCAAGCAATAAAAAAATGGGGCATTGAAACAAAAGGATTAGACCTCACATGTCTGCAAAGTTTCCTAAATCAGATAAGAAAACATTCCTTCACTCTTGCATTTCTAGAGAGGGCAGAATGAGGGCCTTTTTCCCCAATGAAATGATGTTTGCTATTGATTGATTTTTTTTTTAATACCGGAATAGCATTCTCCCTCAGTCTGTCTGATCCTACCGCAACTAACGTCTTATCCTACAGCCAAAAAAAGATGTATGCTTAGATCAGATGTACCACGGGTCATTGGCAAAAGATGGCAATTAGGATATCTTCAATGTTGGGAGTAATTTGATTTGACATTTTCCGTACAATGAGTAGTAATTATGTTTCCGTCTGGTCATGTTTTTCTTAAAGGTTGCTTCTTACTCATTTGTGACTTTAAACTCATCAGTGACTCATTGCATGTGGGAATGGCGTTGTTTTTTGTGCATACTAAGAATATCTATAAAAATCATTCCACTTTTTAATACAGCATGTTTTCTGATTAGCCACTGAAGAAAATTGTACAAAAAAAAAAAAAAAGTTGAGCAAGAAATAAAAATGTGGGTTTGCAGACAGTCGTGCCCGAATGGACATATTGTGTGTTCGTGAGGAGGTTTTAAGTGTTTTTGGTTGAGCGGGGGTGGGGATGGTTGAGTCCTGTGAAAGGCACTTGTTCCTCAGCAGTGGGTTCCATGCATGCAATGGCGTCTCAGTGATGGCCATTGCTCTCTCAGCCTGAATAGACAGCAGCCATTGTGCTGCCACATAATGCTCTTCAATCTTTCTTAATGTCATTTTCGTCAGCATGGCCCAGTAGACTGTCAGGGAAAAAAAGCTTTTTTTTTCTTCTCCCTACTGGAGCTCCCAATACATCCAAAGAAGAATGAAAAAGTTTTAATATGTAATATGAAAAGCCCACATGTATTATGTGTCGTTCTTACTGGAAAAGAAGCACGAAGGATTTAAAAAATACCAGGCACACACAAAAAGAAAAAAGAAAGGAACTGTTGTTATAAGAATGCCAGTGAGAGTATGGGGACAATATATGGCATTTCACATAGGAGATAGGCTGAGGGGATTGTGAGGTGAATTCACTTAATTTAATCCATTGTCCAATGCAGTCATAATACTTAACATTATCATTACTCGTAACCAGAGGTGGTAAATGCAGGAAAAAGATAATCAATTCTCCACATTACAGTGACCAGCGGTGAAAGTGAGATATGTGGGATGGCTAATTGCGCACATTAATGGCGCTTGGCTTTGCGATGGCGGCCTGGTGAAGACGTGCACATTAAGAAACAATTAATTTTCAATACTTCCCCCCACTCTTGGCTGCACTGCGGCTCCTTCTATAACAAGGCGCCGTCATTGATAAGTCATTTCATGCTTCATTTGGACACGCATGCGCAGTAGGCTCTGCGTTGGGTCATATGGATAACACGTAAAAAATTAGAGCAGAGACACTCCCTCCCCTCCACCCCTTCTGCCATCCACTCCATGTCAACAGCTTGCCCTTATAAGAAAATTGCCAGGCCTCGTTTTTTGTATTATTGTTATTATTTTGGGCACAGGAACACCATACTTTAAGGTGTCACGCAGGCTCACCCCAATAAACAAAACTGCCACCGCGCTTGTCATTCGTGCACCCACAGTCATTGCACAAGGAATTATAATGACCTGAGTGCAAAATGGTTGGCGCTAGCAGACCGATACCTGCCCGGAGGCACACTGAGGATCATCAGTCTGTATGCTCTCTGTTCAGAGTGACCTATTTTAAAGAGGGAAACAAGAAGGGAAAGGGAAGAGCGGGAGGGAACATAACTCTTGATTGCTGTTTTAATATTGAACTGCTCTATGCCCGTCTGCGTATTAAGAATTCAATGTGTCTGGGATATCTTGGGCCAAGCTACTTCTAGGAGTTTTAAAAAATGTATCCTGCAGTGTAATTGCTAAAAGACCTTGAAATTGTTTGAAATGAGAAGATCTCCGGACTAAGATAGACTAATCACTTTATGCCTGCCCATTTCAATTCATGAAGAGCATGTTTTCGCAGAGGTGTGGGAGGGACCTACTGCCATCTTTTAACGTTCATGTCCCCCCTCACCTCTAACCCCACGCCCCCAAATCCACCCCCAGGGCAAGCTGGTTTTTATCACCCCAATACAGTTGACATGCTGATCAGCCAGGAGTCTCTGTGCAAGTGAGATTATTAAGTCGAGTGACTGTGGTAAATCCTTTATGACTCAGGATATGACAAACCGGTGGGGGTGGGGAAGGGGGTGGGGGTGAATTTGGAGGTCCCTGGTTGGCTGACATGGCTGTCGCCTGTACTGCACTGGGCACCCAATAGGCAGGGTAATCGGAACATCCTGCAAATGTAAAGGCCAGCATTAACCTTGGCAGCTCCGTGCCAAATTGTCAATTATATTGATTCAAATGGGGGCCAGTGTGAGGCTGTGAGTGCAGTGTCAGGGGCGGCAGATGTGCGAGCGGCACGCGACACCTGTGGAATCGCAAAATGGCAGCTTTAATGTCAGCGACGGGAGACGGAAAAGGAAATGTAGATATAGATGGGAGAGGCAACCTGACTTCATCACCTCAGCCCCCTGCAAGTTTGAAATGCATTCCATTTTTGCTAAATCCATTTTTCATGCAAAAAAAAGAAATGAAACTGTTGAACTGTAAGGTCTCCTGCAGCTTAGTAGACGCTATAGAGTTTGTTTCTGTCAGTGTCTATTAACAAAATCTTCAGACAAGACCACATTGGGATCTATACATAATGAAGATAAATTTACTACAGAACATTCTAATGCAGTTATACTGCATTATAGTTTGCTGCATTGTAATCAGTTTGCTTGCATAAAGTTGAGTTAAACTATATACATGCAAAGTAATGTATGCATTGAGTCAGGAGAGCTCTCTCTGGCCAGAAAGACTCAATTATACAAAGACCAGTGTTGTGATTGGCCACAGAAAGCTTCATCTTAGGCAAGGTTAGAAGCCCAGTGTATCTTCATTGTGTAAACAGAAAAACAACCATTTTTATAAAAAATGAACAAATCCCTCTTGTTTTTTTTCTAACAACACTCTGAAGATGAACATTTATAAATGCATTATTCAGGACCTTTTTCTCTCTTTTTTTGTACGGAGACAGCCAAAAGGCTTCAAAAAGAATCAGGGCAGACAATTAATAAATATCAGTCAAAACTGTCTGTGCTGGGGCTTAGGTAATGAACTGTTTGCTTTTGTGCAGTCAGCACTACGTGTACCCCGGCTCTCCTACAGCTTTAATCTTGGCCTGTTACATTTGCATGCTTATTTGATGTACTGGCTTTATTGTGCGCTGCGCTGCGCTGCGTCGCGTCGCACCGCACCGAAGGGACGTTGCCAGGATGCCTTTTTAAAAATCGGCTTCATATTCATCAGGACAATTTGTGGACAGAGAGAATGTGGTGATGCAATCTATTATATGAAACAAGCACATAATAATAGAATCACCGACGGGGGGTAACATCCTCCTCTTTTTCTCTCCTCTTCTGCTGGAAAGCGGAAGGCAAGGCTTTGAGGATTTCATTAAAATTCATGAAACTTGATGGAGTAAGATGTCCTTGTTTGGCAGCGCCTTTTTTTCCCTGCCCGCACATTGATCAATTAAAATGTAATTTTGTGCCACACAGTTCACGCTTTCATTGGCTTTAGCTTTATAAGTGCAGTGGTGAATTCATGTCAGATGGTCTTAGGGGGAGTAGAAGAGGTTAGCGATTATTTTCACGAGCCATCTTTCAGGCGACCAGTAGCAACCCTAAATAGGTTGAATTATGACAAAGGCATGTAACTGCGCAACCCCAATTTCCTTTTAGATCTTAGCTCAATTGTCTATACTGCATGAATATAAATGAAGCTTTTTTGTAACAATTTGGATTCTGAATGGCTTGCATCATGTTACGCAAATTAGAATCTTCATTTTGGTCAGACAGACATTTTTTTCTTCCTTCTTAAACACTTATTCTGTATATGCTACACTCATGTAACTGTCAGATTTCATGATCTTTACATTCAGTGATAATCCCTCACCAATAGCTTATTTTGCTCTGTCACTCCACATTCCCACTTACACACACACACACACACACACACGCGTGTGCGCACACAGACGCGCACACACACACACCTACCAACAATCATACGCACACACACACACACACGCACACACACACGCACCTATCAACAGTCATACACACACACAGACACACACACACACACACACACACACGCAGACATTCACATACACTGTATGTGTGCAGTTTGGGGTCTCTGTTGGTGTGACGCATGCTCACGCAATCGCTGGGCCTCTTCCCCACTACTGACTGAGCCGCATGATAAAATGTTCTCATGTCAGAGAAATGAATGGTGGCAGTCTGCAGCAGCTGATTTGGGCTAGGAGCTAAGAAAGGGGGGAAATTACATGATTGCAGCTGCAATGGAAACGCCATAGTGAATTACTAGGGTCTCGTCCCACAACAAAGAAGAAAATGGAATAAAGGAAACAGTCAAATTGTAGGCTGATCATTTCCTTTCTGCCCTCGGTATTTCTCTCTCTCTCCCCCTCCCTCTCTCTCTCTCTCTTTCTCTCTGTCTCTCTCTCTCTCTCTCTCCTCTCTCTCTCTCTCTCTCTCTCTCTCTTTCTTTCTTCTCTCTCTCTCTCTCTCTCTCTCTCTCTCTCTCTCTCTCTCTCTCTCTCTCTCTCTCTCTCTCTCTCTCTCTCTCTCTCTCTCCTCTCTCTCTCTCTCTATCTGTCTCTTTCCATGATGGTGGTTAAAACTGAAAAGTGTCTCCCTTATGAGCATGAAAGCACACAGCATTCATGGCAAGAGCACTGAGAAGGAAAATAATCCCATCTATCATATCCACTGTGTGTGTGTGTGTGTGTGTGTGTGTGCATGTGTATGTGTGTATGCGCGTACGTGTGTGTGTGTCTGTGTGTGTGTGTTTTGTTTTGTTTTGTTTTTAAGCTGAGGTCATCTGTTTGCCATATCAAGTCAAATAGCTTTGAGAGAGACGAGAGATGCTTTCTGATTTTTTTTTAAAGCAGTAACATAGGTGCTAGGAAAAATGTGGGATGTTTCTCACTTGACAGATGCAGCTTTTGGCATGAGGTCCGGGCATGGCTTTGCACTGGCAGCTTAATTCTGTCATGAGTGCTTTTAAAAGTCTCGAGGCCTCCTCAAGCTGCCACACCAAGATGTCTTCCCTACCAAGACATCCCCGAATCCCTACTGTAAGCATTCATGTGTGAGACTGCAGTGAAAAAATAAATTAATCATGTTAATCACAGCTGTATTGATTGCATGTCAAGGGATTTTAATGTTTCATGAATACTATATGTGCCTTTTAAACAGATGGAAATGCTGAATATTTCACTCATAGGTCAAGCTATAAAGGTTTTTTTTTTCAAATCTGTTGATGCTATTTGTAAAATAAATTGTGCTGAAATAAAAAAATGACTTAAACTAACTTTATGAAAATGTAAGCAGAGCACCAATGAAGGTGAAATTGCTGGAGCCCATTCAAATGTAGGACTTCAAGTTTGACCAGGGAATCAGAGAAACAGAGTAACTTGGGGCCCGTCCTGCTAAAACAAAATGCTGTTCCCACACAAACATGCTTGTGCAAGATAATTACTTTCCTAAGAGCTCATTTCCAAGTACACGCTTTTTCAGATTGCCAGTGTTGGCTTGTTCGCATTTTCAATTTTGCATTAGGACTCTCCAACTGGAGTCAAAATTGGCGTTCCATTTCCTACTGCTTGATCCGTTTCACGTTCCCCTAACTCTGTCGGCGATGCAGTAGTCTACTCTACTTGGTTATTTGTTCAGGACATGAAGAGGCAGGTGTTTTGAGCTGGAGATTGTGGACGGACACCCAAAAAAAAAGTTAAACCTCTGTGGTACAAAAATTCAAAAATATCCCCTGCCTAGCATATCCCTATTCCAGGGGTCTGTCTCCAATTCGAGCCTCCCCTCAGGCCTCCGGGTTTCGCCTCCTCACTACACCACCGTGGGCGGCGAGAACGCAGAACCACCTCGGCGCCTCTATCCCACTAAGAATGATGCACACAAACAGAAACTCCAGAAAAAGCAGGTGTGAGGGGAGGGAAAAAAGGAAGAAATGCCATCCTCCTGACCTGCAGAACACAGAGTGGATGACAATGCGGTAGGAAGGTGGAATCAGCCTCGCCCTCTGTGAACTGGCAGGGCCTCCCGCTTTGATCGCTTTGATCACATTTCCCGTGATTTGGATGAGCAATGAAATAATCATTAACAAGCGCTGTGAAAGCTCTATCAAAGGCCTGATGAAAATGCTCCTCAATAAATCATCATAAGAGCCAGAGACACCTCATCGCAGCATCTCCTATGGAATAAAATCCTGTTTAGTTTTTTTTATTTTTTAGTTTCTTTCCGTTTTTCATTATAGACTGTAAACTGTGTTCCATGATGGTACATCTTCATGCTTTAGGAGGAAAAAAAAAACAAAAAAAAAAAACATTTATTTTTTGCACAGATTTATTTTATTTTATTAGTCGAAATTAGGTGTGAATAAAAATATGCACATGCAACAAATTCATCGTATGAAATACTATTCAACATATAAAATAGGCTGCTTTTCTAATACAGGGATTAAGCATTTATTACAACATTTTACATTGGACTGCCAAGGGACTGGTCTCTTTATTGTATTCTTCCATTTCTGTATCTATTTTTAGTTGTGTAGGTCTTGCTAATTGTTTCCCGGTAATGTAGTACTAGCGTATAGGTGCAGGAGTGTGTAGGCGTGTGTAGTGCAGAAATAAATAGAGTGAATTAAACAGAGGAAAAACTAAGTAAATAGAGGGTTTTTTTGCCTGGTTTGTGACAACAGAATGAGCAGTGAACAATGTTTATGTTGTTGTTCTGTACTGCTATCCCTGCCCTGTACTCTGTCTTACATAAGGTACAAGCTATTTATGGTAGCGAGTGACTTCTGTGGGTCACCTGATCACATGGTCGGTTCTGTGTGTGAATATTAGATTCGAAGCGTGTGACCTATATCTAAACTATTAAAAAGCTAAATATCTGCGGATGTTTGAGAGGAGACTTGATATTTTTGTTTTTCTATAAGTGAAGCTGGACAGATAGGGGTGAATGTGCGCTCAGCTACTGAGCATGGATTATGGGTTGTGGTAGACGAAATTGCTAAATAAATGACATTGCTATGTCAGATACCCTCAAGGTCCTGATTCTTGCTCTGAGACGTGAAGAATTAGCAGTGGGCTAAAGTGGATGAGCAAATATTTCATTCTGATCCATCCTCTCTGCAATGCATATTCATGTCCTTTAGTCTTGTGTGCCCTTGGATAGGTCAGCCCTCATTTAAATTTCACACCTGGATTGTCTGTTGGAATGGAATCTTTTGTGAAGGAATATGGATCTGCCTTGGCTGACAAACGATTCAGTTATGAACTGTGGCAGGGATTTTGGTATTTCCATGAATGTTTGCTACGCCCACATATTTTAACACAGAGTTGTTGAAAATATATCTTTGGTTAGGTTACATTTACAAGACATTTACAGATTAATTTGGTCAGCCACCAAATGGGTTTGATTTGCAACTTTATAGACAACTGCACTGTAGGCTCATCTTGGCAGTGGCACATCCCCCTGCGTCTGTTTACCTCCACTGACACACACTCATTATATTCTGACTGCTTAATTTAAAATCCTGCAGGTCTTCTCATAAAAGTCTTCTGAGAAAACACACACACACACACACACACACACACAAACACGCACACACACACACACACACACACACACACACACACACACACACACACACACACACACACACACACACACACAGACACAGTATTAAATGTTTCATGATATCCCGTTGTCATTTTGCTATGCCATTTATCGTCAACAAAGCAGAGTTGGATACATTATTCTCTATGGAGAAAGCCAAGGAAAGGTGGAAAAGATTTCTGGCCTCTCTTTTTTTCTCTTTCTTCCTCTCTCTCGCTCTCTCTTACTTTCTCTCTCTCCCTCTCTCTCTCTCTCTCGCTGTTTCTCTTTCGCTCGCTCGCTCGCTCACTCGCTCACTCCCTTAAAAAAGGCTCTTTATTTTTCTGTTTTATTGCCGACATTGTCTTGTTTTAACGGCTGGCCCGCAGGCTTATTGTGTAGAAATGAGCACAGAGAGCAGTGTACAGATGTACCTTCTGTCTTTTGGTCGGAGAGATGGTGAGGGGGGGCTCGAATGGAAACGACTGTTAGCTCTGCAGCAGCAGCACAGCCCAACCCCCCCCACCCCGACTCTCCCAGCCACACGCCCACCCCCCCAGTTTCTCTGAGCTGCAACAGAGGCTCTTCAGTGCAGTGCAGGGCTTACACAACGTGAGAGCTCCATCTAGGTTGTTCCAAGTGGTATTGCCAAGGGCTTCCGACATTAAATATTGAAACAGACCTCTCTGCAGAAAAGGCATCTCGCATGGAACTGATTGTATTTTACAGCTTTAAGATTGTGGTGTGCAATCTCTGGTAGAACACATCTATACAAGGACAGACGTATGCAATGTGGTTTATTTTTTTCAGTCTCGTTGTCAACAGAAAGGAATGCACAGTAATTGAGAGGACTGAAAGCTGTCTTATGGACTGCAGTTGGAATCCGATTAGGCTAGTGTGTATATCAGTCTGACCTTCCCAAAGAATGTACTACAGTCATTATGAGTGAAGCATATGCTGCTGGATGTATGATTTAAGCTGCTGAATGTAAGATCAAAAGCCTGGATGCAGCTCGCAGAGAAGCGGAGTTGAGTCACTCGAGCACCGTAATGCAGAGATATTTTTTTTTACCACTAGAGCTTTGACTTTATTCCTCCCTGCATCCTTTGCTCTCTCTCTCTCTCTCTCTCTTTTTCTCTCTCTCTGTCTCTCTCTTTTACTGTCTCCCTCTCCTTCACTCTCTCTTTCTTTCTCTCATCCTGTGTCTAGCCATCAGTCTCCCTCTCTGTGTGTGTGTGTGTGTGTGTGTGTGTGTGTGTGTGTGTGTGTGTGTGTGTGTGTGTGTGTGTGTGTGTGTGTGTGTGTGTGTGTGTGTGTGATATGGAGATTAATACTGCCTTACTGAGCCACAGCGATGTCAGAATATGGATTTTACCACCAAGTTGGGGAAAAAACAAAGCCATAAGAGTGCTGCAGGGTATTTCTTCTGTGACGTCACCACCACATCTCGTCTTACAGTGGCAGTTTGACACGAGAGATTTATTAAATTTCCTATAGCCAAAATTTCAAGTGTGAACACAGCGAAGCCCCAGTGCCCATTGGCACTGCATAGTGTGCTAACATTGTCTACACACAACATTCTCGCATCCATTTTGGAGCTCTGTGCAACATGCTAATGTCTCTCTGGCTGAGCATGTGTTGTTTTTCACCCCCACTGCTTGATGCCCCCGCACCCCTACCCCCTGCTACCCCATTAGAGATGCGCTCCGTGTACACAACACACAGACAGCAAAAGGAGGAGGAGGAGGAGGAGGAGGAGGAGGAGGAGGAGGAGGAGGAGGAGAAGGGGGAGGAGGCAGAACCTTAAGTTTAGATGCGCCATTCGTTTCTTTTAGCACCTCAGCAGAGCGTTGAGGAACTGGCATCTCCTAAGAAATGGAGTGTCGCTCATTAAGGGCTGCATGTTTGACGGGCAGCTCAGAGCGGAGGCCTGGCGAGCGGACAGGTGGGCATGTAAAGGTGGAGGGTTTCCCTATGACTGGGGCTCTTGAGTGAGGTGTGTGTGTGGTGGGTTCGGGAAGTGAGGAAGCTTCATTTCATGCAAGGTTACACACATCAGTCATTTTAGGCTATGGGAGTTGCTGCTGTTCTCCCTTTCTCTCTTTTCCTCTCTTCCTCTCTCTCTCTCTCTCTCTCTCTCTCTCTCTCCCTATATTTTTCTCCCTTTAACTCTTTTCCCATTTGTATTCTTTTTTCCCTTTTTTGAAATTACATGTGGAATACCCTCGTGAGCAGGAGATGAACCTTGAAAAGTAACGCCTTCCATGGAATTCTCAAAGGGCGCTGTGTGATTGTCGGGAGCATGTTAGCATGCAGTTAGAAGTCATTCAGTACATCGCTATCTTGACAAAAAAAACAAAAAAAAAACATATAGGTTTCCCACCAGAGAATCGTCTCGTTTTATGTACTCTAATCAAACTGTATCCTCCCACAATAGATCAAGCACACCCATGGGGATGTTTCCTTACAGTATCGAAACAAAATTAAGTGGAAAAAAAGAATAATAACACAAGGGTGAATAATAATAACAGTATTAATAATAATATCAACATAAATAAAACAAGAATATAACACAATTAAGAAAAAATAATAAAAACAAAAGGGCGAATACTTTCAATAAGCCAATTGTACCACCCTACATTTGAATCAATAATGTGCATTACAACTAGCAGAAGCAGCCATCTCCTCTTGTCCAATCATAGGTTTTGACAGATGGTACTGGTGAGACGCTCTGCTGCCTGCCCTCCCAAAGATATGCTTGTCTGTTTGTGGCGACTGTCTTTCAAGCCTCCTTTGTCTCCAGCTTGATCTGCTCCTCTCCCTCCCTTTGGAAGATCATCTGTGTGTGTGTGTGTGTGTGTGTGTGTGTGTGTGTGTGTGTGAGGGCCTTAGGCTGAATCACCAGTGATTGCCAGCAGACAGACACAGAGAGAGAGGTAGGCGGACAGCGGCGCACTTTAGCCAAGGTGTCCTCCCACATGAGGGAATAGCCCACCAATGTCCCAGACTCCATTTTGAAAAAAAAAAAAATGTCAGAGAGAGAGAGAAGAGAGAGTGTGACAGAGATAGAGAGGGGGGGGGGGGAGAGAGAGAGAGAGAGGAGACAGAGAGAGAGATAGTTTGCATGACACGACACAGGTGAAGCAGATGGAGGTACTGTAGCTCTGTCATAAAATATACATGTTGGGATATGAAGGCCTCTTAAAAAAAACGACCAAAAAAAAAAAAAAACTGTCTCCTGCAATTTTCCTCAGCATTGCTCCATGTTTATGTATGTTGACATGTGCTTGTGTATGTGGTGTTGCGGTGTCTCGTATTTCTCCATAGAGAATAATGTATCCAACTCTTTTTTTTTTGGCGGTAAATGGCATAGCGAGGCAACTAGGTGATGTCATGAAACATGTTATGCTGTGTGTGTGTGTGTGTGTGTGTGTGTGTGTGTGTGTGTGTGTGTGTGTCTGTGTGTGTGTGTGTGTGTGTCTGTGTGTGTTTGTGTCTGACAGTTGTAAAGGTTTGTGAGTCCTAAAGAATAACAAGACATGGGAAGATTTAAAAAGGAGAGAAAAACATGGTGGGGTAGGGGTTGGGGTTGGTGGGGGGCAGATTTTCTTCCTTGTGGGGAAGGGGGCTGTCCAGTGCAGACCAGAAGATGTCCCACCTGTTACTCTTTGTGTCAGGGGGGCAATGCTGAGCAGCTCTCCTATAATGGGGGCTTTGTAGGGATAAGCTGTGACAAGGGTGACCTGAAAATGAGGTATGCCTTACACTCTCAGCTCTCTCTCTCTCTCTCTCTCTCTCTCTCTCTCTCTCTCTCTCTCTCTCTCTTCTATCTCTCTCTCTTTTTTCTTTCTTTCTCTCCCTCTCTGTTTTCCCTCTCTCTTTTTCACTCCATCATAGGGTAGGGGAGAGCACGCACTGGGGTTTGTCTGAGAGATTTGTGAGAAGGAAGGGAGGCATATAGTTTTTCTCTCATTTCTTTCAGAGCGTGGGAAGGGGGGTGGTGTGATCTGAGGGTTGAAAGTGATATATGTGCCGAGGTATTGAGGGGTTCTTTAAGGTGTTGATAAATCTCTTTCTGTGCAGTACTAAAGCTTCACTTGATGAGAAGCTTAAGTGTGTTTTTTATCCACCACACACACACACACACACACACACTCATACACACACTCATACACACAGCCATAGGCAAAGCATTGTCAAAACTGCCTGAAAAGCTTGAGGCTGCAGGGGACAATGCTGCACCAGATGGGATATTTTTGTCTTGTGTCTGGACACGCTACTTGTTTAATTTCAAACACCTCCAACAACTGCATTTGTCCCTGAACTTCGCTCCATGTCCCTGAAAATCACTACAAAGGAACGCTGTTTTGAAGTTGTGCTTTGCCTACCTAAATTTGAATAACACGGTTTGGTGCTGAAATCGCATTGTGGTATGTAGTAATTTCACAGGAAATCCGTGCGAGTAGATTCTGAATTGCTTTGTGTTGCTTTGCACTCATTTCCTCCTGCGTGTATGTGTGTGAGTGTTCAAATCTTCTCTCTGTCACCTTATATCAAAGTTGTCCTTGTACTGCACCTCCATAAGTCATCTCTCTTAGTCTTGGGCGCATTTATTTAAGACTACTCACCTACGGTATTATTAATTTTGTCCAGGTGGCCTGTAAAAATCCCGCTTAGTCGGCATTTTTCATGTGTCCTCCTCACCTCCCATTTTCATAGACCTCCGTACAACATTTTCTTCATACCCTCCTGTTTTATGGGCATACCGTCACTTGTGCAGGAGTGCTCAGGAGTGGCATTGAAGTTAACCTTTTGCCGTTATCTGAATATCCAGCCCTTAGCCAGTGGCATACAGTGACATAACACATAAAGTACCCTTCAACCGACTCCTCAGTTATGTTCCAGTAATTTTTTCTGATTTTTTACTGCTTGAGGACAAAAACGATAACATGGAAAAATGACCTCACTGTGTGACACCCAGAGTTCCCAGTATCCATTCACACAACTTACCTGCTGTAAAAGCTGTGTTGAAAAAAAGTCTATATTTGATGAGAGGCGTTAGCAAATTTGAGGAATGCCTGTTTACAAGTGCCATAGAGTCTATTCTTTCTGGAGCTGACATTTACTGTTGATGCTAGACTAGCGCTTTATAATGTTAATGAACTATCTACTTGCAGTTTTTCCAAACTATATTCTGATTTGATTAGTAATGTATTTTTCAAAGCCAAGGCTCAGTTTAGATGTATCATTTTTTGTTGGGCCACTTCTTATTGGTCGACATGCCTGGTGCATGAGAAGCACAGTACTTTTGATAGGTGAGTTCCACTGCCTGTCACACAAAGAAGGATGACATAAATGTATAAAACCCATAGACGTGTCAAGATGAACCATTTGGACAGAGCTGTGAGTTGCAAGTTGAGCAGTTACAGTCTTTATTAGATAATTAGATTAGATTAGATAATTACATTCATTCAAATTGCAATTTTTATTTATAAGAAGTTAGATTATATAATGTATATGATGCTCCCTTTGTTGTTTGCATTGCAAGTTACATGGGTAGTTTGTCTTTCTGGAAACTCATGTTCTTATCAGTTGGTCATGGGTTCTCTAAGTGGACCATGGTAAAAGCATCTCCATAAATGGCATGTAGCCATGAGACGCTGCACCTTTCACATTGCACAAACACCCACATATGTAAGTGTGGTCTCGCTCTATACACTAGCACCAACAGGCAAGAACAAAGAGATCTCAGAAATGAATGGAGACGCAACAGCCTTACACGAAGAAAACATGTACTGCTAGGTCCTTCTTGCAGGAAAAAAAAAAAACTAACAAACATAATGTCAATATACAGTCGCAGCCAAGTCTGACATGTTATATAACTGACCTGTTTCATAACCAGGGCCTCACTATTTTATTCAGCTTTCTGTTCAGGGCTTTGCTCCATAAGAAGACCTGACGACAAGAGCACGCATTGGCATAGTCAAGACAGGCTGATTCGCAGCGCAAGCCTGTTCGAAGAAGAACCTTTGTGTTTTTGTGTTTGGTCGACTAGCGTTGAGGCATCATGAAAGCCAGTCACACTGAAGGCACCTTCGGTGTGACTGAGTCAGTACGTGCCCCCATGGTGATAATGTAAGAAAATAAAATGAGCGAAAAGGTATGAGCACCACATGTAAATGTCACAGGGATGATTCCCTCCACTTGTGGTCCTCAAGTCCCAACCCAAGGTTAAAGAGGCATTTCTCGCATGACAGGGAGTAATACCTCAGGGGGAATGATTGAATGGAATACTGTCATGAGCAAATGGTCTACCTATTCCCGGCATACATCAACGCATTTCTATTCTCTGTATTGCAGTGTATTGCACACTTAAAGAGGAACTAGACCGTGTTAGATATGTGATTACAAGCGGCACAAAAACCTTGAGATAGTCGAGAAGATTTGCGACTGTTTCACAATATTGTGCACTGCACATATGCTACTTGATTGCTTTGTGGGGTGAGAAATGTATTCAAACAGATTCAGCAATGACCTCCACATGCATTAGTCTCTGACTTTAAAATGCTAAGGCACCTGTACTTGGTGTTGTGTGAATATTTTGGCATTGTATTGCATACCATCATGCATTTGCATCTACAAGTCTTTTCCATCCAATTTGCATGCTAGCTTGCTGGCTTCTCTTTCCCACAAAGCTCACTCAGATAGCTTGTTAACATCATGTTAACAAACACAGTAGGATCCATTTTGTGTGTACGGTGGACATGGAATGTAAAAAATGCAAAAGTAGCAATGAAAGAAAAAAACATGGGACTATTGTATGACTGTAACATTTCCTCTCGTCAAAAGTTCTGTACGCTCACAACTACACTAGACCACTCCATGCCAGAAGGGCCACCTCGGGGGGTTCACAGGTGCTCAAACCATTAGGCCCCAAGCCTTTGTGTCACTAAGATTAGCGTGTTTGCGATCCATGGAAGACACAGTCTGTCGAGGTTTGTTCCTTGTTTATCTTTTGTCTGAAAATAGTGCCGCACTTGTTCTCCCACCCCAAGACCCCCCACACACACACAACAGACAACAGCCCCCCCCCCCCCCCATCCCACAACCCTCAGGCCCCAACCCCCAGCCCCTTACCCTCTGCCCCCCCCCCCCCACGGCACCCTGCCAGGGCCTCACCGGGGGGGCGGGGGAGGAGTGCGGGGGCAGCGCTTTTTGACACTGCACATTTGCATCTGGAGCACAAACAAAAGCGCCGGTGTGCTGCTGGTGCTCGACAGCTCTCAGTAATCACTGGAAAATGAGTGTCGGCGCTGTTGTGTGCACTTCAAGGCCGTGTCTGTCATGTGTTTACCCAAATAGGCTACCTCTGTCGCAGCAGCACACGTCTCTGTGGGCCCTCCATCACTATGGCTCCTTTACAAAAAAAACAAAAGAGAACAACAAAAGACAACACATCTGAAAGGGCAATATTGTTATTGATTTATTTTCATGCAGTTCATTTACATTGACGAACACCCCGCACGTAGGATCCAGTTAAGGTATTTAGACCCTAAATTTCATATTAAATTTAGTGACATTTAGCAGCTGAGGTCTGGGCTAAAATACCCACGATAGCTTTGTCAAAGTCCTTATTAGCTCCTTAACCTTTGGCCAAATGTCATAGGGAGCGTTGCTGATGATCAGCACAAAACACACAACAGCCAGGCCCTGACAGGCAGATTGCAGCCGTGCATCAAGTGTAACCTTTAGTGCTGTCTTGGAGGTTAACCTGCGAAGGCCCGAAAGGATTGCTGGTCTGGCATGCAGAGCCGAGAGCGAAGCAGCAGCAGCAGCAGCAGCAGAAGCAGAAGCACAGGCTCCTCCGGTGGTTCCCCAGGCACTTATCTCATTGCGGTGTATAGATATTTATAATCAAAATCACATTATGTAGAAATGCAGCATAGGCGCTTTGAGCACCCCCACTGTGATTTGCATTTGTGTGTGTGTTTTTTTCACACACACACACACACACACACACACACACACACACACACACACCCCCTCCTCTCTCCTCCGTCTCCTCTCCTCTCTTCGCTCCACTGTGGCCGTCTGCTCCGTGCACCTTGAATCCTCTGCTACCTCTGCTGTTCCATTGTCCTGCATTGTGCTTAGGTGAACAGCTTTTTACCCCATGCTAGCACTTGTTCTCTTATGACATGTTACACACACACACACACACACACACACACACACACACACACACACACACACACACACACACACACAGATAAGCACACACACACACACACACACATGCATACAGATAAGCACACACACACACCCACACACACAGTCACACCACCGCCACCACCAACCCCTTGGTGTTACATTGTGAATCCCAGTGGGACCACAAGCAGTGGGGTCGGCTTATGAGACTCGTCCATTTGTCTGACTTCCATTCAGACACATCCAGAGGCCAAGCACAAGGAAGTGGGTCTTCATGATGCTCCTTGTACACTACATTGTAGGGTACACTTGCTCTGCTTTACAGTGAGGTGAAAAAAAATAATAAAAAAAACCTCTACCTCACTGTGCTCTGGGATGGACTGGGTGAGGTTTGATGGTGTGATTCGCAGGGTTGCTGTCTTTATTTACAGTGATACTTTCGAACAAACACCCCCCCCCCCCCCACACACACACACACACACACACACACCCTCAAACACCCACACACCCTCCCCCGACCCCACACACCCACACACCCCTAGCAGCAGCACCACCCTTGCCCCCCCCCACTACAGCTAGCCCTCTTTTTGCGATCTCCTGACATAACAGAGGAGAACGCTACTGCTGAGTATAGTTGCACTATACATCACGTCGTGACAAGCCGGTCTGGGTCTGCAGTTATTTCAAAGGGGTGTGCAGTGACGAAAAAAAAACCCTGACTGAAAATGGCCATGGATTTTTAAGTGATTTATTAAGCATTGTTTTTCTTTTCGGTAGTAAATAAAGCGCTAATTCGACTGTGTTTAATGCAGACTGCTTGTTTCAGATCATTTACATTCATTCTTTTATGAGATCATTCAGTGTGCTAACGCTATAGCAAACAGAGCTTGCTGTGAAAATGAATCCCATTAGTTTAGTGTTGTCAGGCTAAGCTTTACCAACCCGAACCACAGGAACAATAACAGACAATCAAATTAATGAGGGACCCCATACGATACTTTCCCCCAGGTCCATGGGGCTTGGCTCAGTATAATAGACACTGGCCTAGGGCCCCTCTCCAAGGCTTCCAAGTAAACATTAATGTCAAATTACCAGCTTTGTAAAAGAATATATTCCATATTGCAGAGCATGTTTTTCCTGGGGTGCTATATTTATTTTGTTGTGACTGGGGTAGGACGAAGCAGTATTGCAAAATGATGCAAGTGACACAGACACCGCAATCCCAGGTCACCAATTAGATTCTATACCTGACCTAAATTGTGCGGATGTATTCGTTTTAATTAAAAATAAATAAAAAAAACACTATTTTTTGGACGTAGTTATTCACTATGGTAACAGGTAACACTCATGCACTTACCACAAGCAAATTTAATTGGTTGCATTCAGACTGTACATTTTCAGGCGTGTATAGCTTACAAAAAGTATGTTTAGTGAAAAAGATGATGGAGGAGGTCTGCACACTGTATATGCTCCAAAAGTTTTTATTTAATTAATAAAAAACAAGGCAGTGTTTAGACCAACAGGGTCTTTGTCAGTTAGTCAATGAATGAAAAAGAACATTATTTTTGCTGTGAAGCTAACTCATAATTGCAAACTAGGTGTCAATAACTAAACAGTGCCTGCATATCCCTGAAATAAGCCATTCAACCAAAGATCCTATAGTTGTCGTATACTTCTAAACACTTGAATAAATTGTGATTGTCTGTGGATAAAAGTGGTCCTGACTCGACTGAAGCAAATCACAGTCTAGCACAAATATATGTCTTATACATTTAATGAGTATGTGGGCTGTGTAGGCAGTGTGCCCACTGATGCCCATAGCATCTTGCTATGGAAGTCCAGATACAGAAATTGCTTTCGAATGATGACTTGCATTCACACAATCTCCACTGTTGGTCCACTGTGATCATCCTCGCATTCCTTCCTGGCTCAAGGCCAGACGTCTGTGTGATGCAGCGAATGCAGTGACAAAAGCCCGATGAAGAGAAGTGTGGCAGCTTCAAGAGTAGCGGGGGATGGAGAGGTGGGATCAAAGGAGAGGGAAAGCGGCGGCTGTAGGGGGTAGCACTTCAGCCGCCAGGTGAGACACATCAAATGGAGCGCTCGCAGTCCAGAGAGAGGTCCCGCAGCTCCAAATGGGCATCCGCCCGCAGCCGTGGATACGCAGCCAGCGCACATGGCTTAGGGCGTTTCACATCTCCATTTTTCTCACCTGAATTCTTTAGACTCCCTATCTCAGTTCTTTTTACTGCAATACTTTAATGTTGATTTGTATTTTGGCACCTCATGTGACAATGGTGTTCTCTTCTTCCTGTGTTGATTTTTTTGTGGACTAATGTTCAGTTCTAATGGACTAATATTCAGCTTTCAGTGTTGGAAGCTGAAATTGTGAATTTGAGATCAGATAGTGGGGTTTGAGATGAGGGCTGTGTGGCTGTGTTCTCTCTGCATTCTCTGTTGACCTGCAGTTGTAATTCCCAATTAGTGACAACATGCATGGCT
This sequence comes from Coilia nasus, assembly GCA_027475355.1. NCBI lineage: Eukaryota > Metazoa > Chordata > Actinopteri > Clupeiformes > Engraulidae > Coilia > Coilia nasus. The sequence goes on along the minus strand of CM050204.1, from coordinate 7,210,028 downwards.
GAGTGTTCATCGAGCATCGATTGCTTTTATCTCCAACTGCATACTGTATAAATCACCTCGTTGGAAGAGAATATCAAAGATATACAGTAATGTGCAAAAGTTTTAGGCAGGTGTGAAAAAAAAGCTGTCAACTAGGAATGCCTTCAGAAATGGAAGTGTCATCAATTGACAAAATGCAGTGACTGAACAAAAGAGAAACCTAAATCAAATCAATATTTGGTGTGACCACCCTTTGCCTTCAAAAGAGCATCAATTCTTCTAGGTATACTTGCATAGAGTTTGAATGAACTTGGCTGGTAGCTTGCTCCAAACATCCTGAAGAACTAACCACAGATCCTCTGTGGACGCAGGTTTCCTGAGGTATGCAACCAATATGGTGTAATTGGTTGATCATACACCTGACTATAATCCTGCAAAAACCCTGACTTTGTGTGTACAAAAGAGTTGGTTGTATATGTCAGAAAGCCTACATCCACAGAGGATCTGTGGTTAGTTCTTCGAGATGTTTGGCGCACGCTACCAGCCAAGTTCATTCAAAAACTCTATGCAAGTATACCTAGAAGAATTGATGCTCTTTTGAAGGCAAAGGATAGTCACACCAAATATTGATTTGATTTAGGTTTCTCTTTTGTGCAGTCACTGCATTTTGTCAATTGATGAACATAAATAATTAACACTTCCATTTTTGAAGGCATTCCTAGTTGACAGCATTTTTTCCACACCTGCCTGAAACTTTTGCACATTACTGTATGTGTACCAAAATAAACATCCCAAATGCAGGTTTACTTTGAAGTACTGTGGTCTCAGTTTTAAGAAAGAAAAAACATGCTTTAATTTGTCCCCATGGAGGAAGCTGCAGAGGTCTTACTTATTCTCTTCTAACAAGAGCCTCTTTCTTCAAGACACTATTAACTGTTAAAGTCTCTCAGCTCTGAATAACCTTTATGGACTCGGCAGTGCTGTTCATGCAAAGAGCTCCAAGTATAGATTGTATTATGTACAGAACAACTGCATTGTACAGTGTTTCCTTCTAAATGCTTTCAGTTTTTTTACTAAAGCTCAATGTTTTACACAAAACATTTTTGTCCTTTTGACCTCATGTGAAGACAAAAAAGCTTATTATCAATGTAACCTGCTAAAAACTATAAAGGGGTTCTTGTGTGAAAGGGTTTTAAGCACGTACAGTTTTTTGTTAAGAGAGAAAATGTGTTTTTTTAGTTCCACGAGTGTAAGACAGTATTTTGTGCCACAAAAGATCATCTACCATATTTAATGTCATTAAAAGTTGTTGTTTCCAATGTAGCTTGACACATTAGCTGGAAACCACTTGACTTGCGTAATTAAATATAAAACTGGGCTTAGTAATTACCCAGTCTTTTCATATACTTGAAAACAGTCCAAGAATGTAAACTCCAAAAGAAGTCAAGGAGGGACAAGGAGTAGGTGCAGCTCAGAATACATTTTCAGATCAGATCTTATGATACTTGCTGTTTTCAGCTACAACATAAGACAATTCTTTTACTAATTCTTGATCTACTAATAGCATAATAAAAAAAACATGAATCTGTTGCAGAAACTGTGGATCAATAGCATGTTATGTCCATGCCCCCTACCTCTGTGGCTTTCCGACAGCTTACACATTTTTACTTTCATTCTCCTTCGTTTTTCGTTCTTTCTTAAGGAGGGAGGGGGAGGGTGGAATGGGTTGTCAAAAAAAAGCGATGTCACAAGCGATGTGAGTTGATCTGCATGTATGCTTATGTGTATTAGCTGTGCTTTCAAACACAATTAATACCCCCAACTCACTACTGGTAAACCGTTTACATTGTTTTCTGTTTTAAAGTATATAAAAAGGAAAAAAAAATGACACGTTTAAATAATTTTATCTATGTGTGATCTTTGTTTCTAGCCCTGTCCTGCCGTCAGTACGCTCCTCTGGGGTCCTGTGTTAAGCTTTTTATATTCTCTGAAGTCCTTTGTCCAAGCCTAGCTTTCATGACCCTTTATTCTGTCCCTAGAATTTGGAATGATCGGAGAGAACACTGTAAAAAGTCAGCGGCCAAGGTCAGTTCATGACACAAAGGGTCGACAGGAGCAAGATGAGTCTGCTAAATTTATGGCACAAACTGGTAATTCAATAGTTATGTTTCTTTCCTTTGATTTTTGTTATCTAAACTTAATATCCATCTAAGGCTCTTGCATGCTCTCTCTCTCTTGTTCTGCACCCGTTTTTAATTTAAGTGACAGTGTTTCTTATCACATTATTTCTTTCTATCTCTCTCCTGTATGGTCACACATTAAAACCTCATAGACAGAGATGAGACTCCCCCCAGTCTGCCTACAGCTCTTTACAGAACAAGCACAGCTGATTGAAATACTACCACCTTAGTAGCCCAGAGATACCAGTACCATAGTGTAATGTTTGTTATTTAATTAAAAGGGGTAATGATGCAGAAAAACACATTTATGGATGGGCAGATTAAAAGACATTTAAAAACGTGAGACATAAATGATGCTTCAAATCAAGAGGTTAAATTGTTAGCTAAAATGACATAACACACTGCCGTTTTAATTTGATTATTTGTCAGTATCCAAAGCCTTGCAGTTTCCTGTCTGTGCACACATAGTGAAAGTAGCTGTGAGGAGTTTTCTGTTTGTCTTTGGACGTTTTTTTTTTCTCTTTCTTTTTTTCTTTTTTTTCTTTATAACCTCTTACTACATCAACTCTCATTCCGTTGGCCATATTAAAAAAGATGCATTTTGGGGACTTCAGTTACTTTAGCTGGTTTTGTTTGTCTGTTTGTTTGTTTGTTTGTTTGTTTGTTTGTTTGTTTGTTTCTTGGTGGTGTTTCTGAGACAGTCTGTTGCTATCTTGTTTTGTTTGTTTTTTGTTTTTGCTGTGTTCCTTTTGCCGCATGCGACATTAGCTCGACCCACATGTGCATCATCACGTTGAGTTGCGAAAGACACTGTTTACTAAAAGCTAACAACATTTGCCTCCCCCTCACTTCTGTGCCATGTGCATTATCTGTCTCTGCACAAATCATCCAGTATTATTGCTTTCAGTTTGTTCGTTCATCAACCGTCTGCTTTTAATACCCTGCGCTGCTGCTTCATACAGCAAATTGATCCACCTTTCAGTCCAATTTATGATCATCTCAATAATGTTAGAAGCTTTTTATTTGTTTATTGCTCCTTAAACCTTTTACCATCTTAGAGACAGTGGTACAGCATCCTAAGAATGTCATAAGATTTCAGACACATCTGAATGAATGTATTCGGAGCTGAAATACAGTTTAGCGGGAGCACATATGTGACCTCCCCTCTATTCATCATTATGACATTATTAGTCTTTGCCTCATTATTGAGAGATATCAGTGATATCTGATGAATAGGTATCATATAAATGAAAAGATTGCAAATACTAAAACAATATTTTGGCAATATTTTGGTCGATTTGGCAAATTCTCCATATCAAAGGTGTTTTTTCTTCCATTATTCAGCATTCCAAGGCATTTGAAGCGGTGTTTTGGTGGTTGCCAAAAGTCAGGCTGACATACGATTGTAATTATCTGTAGAAAATCCCCCATTGCAAAAGATTTTCAGACATTGGCATTGATGAGGACCACCATGGAAATGTTCGGGAAGCTCTCATTAACAGGCCTATCAAGTGGTCGATATTCAAATAATCAATGGTGCCGTTTTCAAATTGGAGACAAAAAATCGAGACGGCCCTTCTTAGTCCAGCCAGCAACTGATACATTGGGAATTACAACTCAGAGCCAGACTTTTTTTTTTTGGTCAGTGGCATGACTACTGCATTTTACCTTTGCTAAATTGAATTGCATTCATATATTTGAACTGTACAGATATGATAAGATGAGTGGGTTGGAACATCACAAGTTACATTCGAACTAAAAATAGAAGATACAACACTGGGCCACACTGTAAAGTAAATGTAACTCGATTAAGTATATATAGCAATTTTATAAATTATGTATTAATAGTGCATAACTATATGGAGCACATATGAATCATTTAAAACTGACTATGCATGATGCTGAGAACATACTGTTATGGCACTACTCTCAAATGCCTGAAAGACCACTGCAAAAGTCTTTAAACACGTGGTTGGATCCTCTGCATCATCCAAAGCAGCTTGTAAATGCTTCATATGCCTATGACACTCCTAAAATGGTTTGTCTGCATTTGTCCTGATGTGGTTGCAACTAGCGCGCAATGTGACCCAGAACTCTATAGTGTGGCAAACGTCGAGTCGGTCTTCTTATACTTTATCAGTTTTGCAACGGGGCAGAAAATGTACAAAATCAGCATCTATCTGCACATCTTAGCTCATTTTACCCCAAAATGCTGTGATCTGCTGAATATTACGAAGGAAATCGCTGTGGTCTCTTTTATCAATATTGCCAACTATTGATTACAGGCAAGATTGAACTTTAGATAAGATTCCATACTCACGTGTGTATTCCTTGGTTGTCAAGGAACCTCCAATTTGGGCTGAAGTTCTGAATTATTTTCACTCTGCTTCTCTGATGCACTGCTTTGGGTGTCTTTACACCCTGAGTCTAACACACTTTCAAGCAGCATCTCTCTCTAACTAGTATCCATATTTTTGCATGATACATACATTTTATGTTTGACATTTCCTTCTTCATGGTTTGGTTTGATTTATGTGTTGAGCATTTTAAAAATGCATTTTTTTGTCTTTTCGTCAAGCCTCTTGCATGCCTCTTGAGGAGACTGACGTTCTATTTAGATGTACAGGAACACACTTGGAGGCTGATGATAGCCGACAAGCAGACCCGATCTAGAAGTTACACTAAGGTCACATGTGTGGAAGTGCTGTAAAGAACTGAAGACGTTAATGCTCTGACCCCAATCACTGAAGTATACATGAAACGTGCTGTTCATGCTCAGTAGTGGGAAAACAGCCAAGACGGACTCTTAATCATTCCAATTTGTACTTCAATTCACCCTCCAGCAGGCACAGTAACCCTCGAGGGTAATCTCTGCAAGCATTTGGTATTCAAACATTTTGATTAGTTACATGCTTGTCAATACAACAGATAAATAATTGAAAAGACAACCCCAACTGCCCCTGTACACCCCCCCCCCCCCCCCCCCCCCCCCAATCCCACGATTCTTGGTTTGTCATCCAGCTACCTTCAGTCTCTTCCATGTAACGGTGACCTGATGTAACTTCCAGTGTTTTAGCCCTGTCCCGCTCTTCTCCTATAGGCCACTGACCCCCAACCCTGTCCACGCCCCAACGGGGCTGTCATGTGACCATGTTGCTGCTTTTAACTGGTGTCGCCTTCTCCCACGCAGGTGAAACTGGTGCCGAGGAGTGGTCCCAGTGGAGCTCTTGCTCGGTCACCTGTGGCCAAGGCTCGCAGGTGCGCACGAGAACGTGTATCTCGCCTTACGGAACGCACTGCAGTGGCCCATTAAGAGAGTCAAGGGTTTGCAATAACACTGCCCTCTGTCCAGGTAGTGTTAGTCACGTATGCTTTCAATTCTGAATGTGTGTATGTGAATGTGTGTGTATGCGAGTGTGAGTTTCAACATGTATGCATCACTGTATGTGTTTTTTGCTCTGCTTGCCTTAAACGTGAGTGCCATGCTAGTATTTGTAGTTCTTATTATTCATATTCTTCTTATTATTGTTATTATCATATGTTTTGTTTCGAAATGCTGCCTGCCTGTAATAACTTTTATGAATGCCTTGCATATAATTAATCTTATTATTTCTGTATCCCATAATACCCCATCTTTGATCAAAGTCCTCTTTGTGTCATTAAATTTCTGTTGGTCATCCTGATGTGTTTGTTACAAAAATGCTCAGTAGATGCATACTTTTTATGTATGAGATGTATGGCAAGTCTTTCAGCCTTGCTTGTGCACATACTGTAAGAACTGATGCCAGGTATGGCGATGAATCACTTTTTTGACCTTTGACTTACGACTTTTTTGGTGGCATTTATCTAGCCAAACACATTATCCTCTTTCTACGCTGACATAATTTAGGAAGAGAAAAACATGTTTTGCTTGTTTTTTTTATTATTATTTTTTTAGTGGGGTGTATATATGGGAGTCTCAGTCAAAAATACCTTTTCGGCATGTTTGGTTCAGGTATTTATTCTAATTATGTCGCAGACAGAGCTGGTGGAATTAATGCCAGTAATTGTTACATACACCAAAGCCACAGCTTAGTTTCTGAGTTTACGTATATACTGCTTAAGTCCCATACACCCCTTTACCGCCATGGTTTTTTCATTGCATTATATTTTCCTCTGGTAGACCCTTACACGTGGAAGACCCATCCTCGCACTTCTGTGTTATTGGCTGATTGCCTCAGTGTTTTGTGCCTTAGGGTCAAAGAATAGCTTTCCTCTGCCAATTAGTAATAAGAACTCCTTTCCAATGCATGACATTAGCTGACATTTTGTCAGACACTTACTTTGCATTAAAATACACAGCGATCAACGAACAGGTCATTGTTTGGCATCGTGGGTTGTAGCTTTGTTACACCCACAAAAGAGAGGGAAAAAATAATTTCAAAAGCTGTGTTTCTTCAGGGATCGGCTGAAGACTAATCTGGAATGGCATGTTTACAGTGCTTCAGCCGCATGTTACTGAGCATTCCTTGAGAGTTCAAGAGTGTTTTTGAAGCCACGTGAGGGTGTTATACTGCCCAGAGTTGTGGTACTTAATGGTCATGCTACCCATGCTATCCCCATGGCACGCCCCTGACTGCTGACCAAATATAATGCCGTACACAGAACTAGACATAACAGCGGCAGACAAATAAAATCACTCCTTCTCCCCCAGGTGCATTTCAGGCACACAGCTAATGGCCTAAGTCTGCTTCTTTCCCGAGCTGGGTAATGTAGCTTTGTTTAGGGGAGCAATTTCTTCAGTAGTGTTGTGGCGCACCCAGTGGGCAAGGATATTGAAGACATCTTTCTGTGAGGATCATTTGCAGAGTGAGACATTGCAGAAATATCTCTGGGCTTGATACATTTATGAGGGTTTGCATATCTTACCATGCTTTTAAATACTTGATTATACCTTGTAGTTTTTCAAACGTAAAGAGGCTGATGAAACTGTGTTGAAATGAGGAAAAAGATATTAAGGGATTTAATCAAGCTCAGACTGAGAACTGAGTTACCATTCAGCTAGGAACAACCCCACCCCATCAAAAAAGGAAAGTTTTACTTTACTTACTAAGATCCGGATCTGTCTCATTTTTGAAATGGTAATTTCAATTTGTTTTACGTTACAAAGCACTCTAAAGAGACTATTCACCTACTTTAGAAGGTTTCCTTTTGAACACAAAGGACTGACAGCCAGACAAATTATATAAAAGATGCCTTCTTGAACCTGTTTCCTTTAACAGTACACATGGTACCCTGTGAAGCACGAATATCAGGCCCTCTTTAACGCTTTTAGTTTGCACAGTGGGAGTTTGCTTTTAATTAATACCGTTTGAGCTGGGCTTAAAGTTTTCATTAGGCAATTAGAAGACAGGAAAGAAGAGATTGCCGTTAGGGGATACAGGCCTACAGCCTTGACACTGATGACCAGATTAAGTTGTACTACCGAGCGACAGGACACCAGGGACAACAGCCACTAAAGAAGTGTTAACTCTTTAGCCCAGGCCACCACAATATGTCTATGTCTATATCTATATCTGTATCTCTATACATATTTATATCTATATCTATATATATGGTATAATGAAAAATAATTTGTATACTCTTATGTTCTTGGTGATGAAGGCTTTTACGTGACTTGCTGTGTGCTTGATGTTGTTATCTTGTTGGAAAATGTAGCACTGCCCAAGCACATATTTGTTATAATTAAAACAATTTTTGATATTCTTTCTTTAATATCCACAATTTCATTTTCATTTTGTACAGTTTGTCTTTTTTTTTTGTACAGCTATTCTGTACATAGCTATGCCATAAGCGTGGCATTACAGCTATCATAAATCTTTGTGCCAATCAATGTCAGTTGTCATGCTGGAAGTAGGCCTACTGGGGTGTATTTCTCGGTATAATCCGTTTATAGAGTATCATCCTAATTGTGTTGACCAGACACGGCACACATCATGTATCTCCCATCAGTCCTGATGAGTCTTCAACATCGTGCTCAGAGGAAGATGTTTGCTTGGATTAAGTGCTGAGAGTCTATAGTGAAGCTAGTTAACCTTTAGCATGTGGATAGTTAATGAAAGGAATGTCTTTTTAAGGGCAACACATTTCCTGTATCTGATTTTGGGTGTGAAAACAACTGCTTGTAGGTCTTGTGAAAAGCTAAAAGTATGGATTGTTTTAGATGAAGTCGTTTAGAGCCTAAGCTTGACTGTAACAGGATGACATGCTGCCCCACCTATTTACAGGTGACTACAGCCAAGGGCTTTTGCCCATGCCTAAATGGGCAGTGGTTAGACTCAGTTAAACAAATGCAGGGGATGACCTTTTAGTTAGAGCAGTCCAGCTTGAACAAGGGCTCTGGACAAGGTTGGTGTGACAGTGAGCAGAGGCCTGGACAGGGTGTTCCTACCAGACTGGCAAGATCTCTTCTGGCTTAATGACCAGTCTCTATGTGTGTGCCTGTGTGTGTGTGTGTGTGTGTGTGTGTGTGTGTGTGTGTGTGTGTGTGTGTGTGTGTCTGTGTGTGTGTGTGTGTGTGCCTGTGTGAGTGTGTATGTGCGTGCGTGTGTCTGTGTCTGTGTCTGTGCCTGTGTGAGTATGCGCGTGCGTGCATGTGTGTGTGTGTGTGTGCTTTTGTTATAAGTGTGTGTGAGAAAGAGTGTGTATTTGTGTCGTCCCATATGTCTTCACAGGTAGGCCCATGCATTGGTGTGTGTGTTTTTGTTAGGATAGTGTGACCAGTTCTCTAAGATGGGGGAACGGGATATTCCCAGTTCTGCAGTCAGTGTCATTAAAATAAGTAATGTTTTAGCTCCAAAAAAATAGGGACAAAGTGGGTTTTCACGTTTATTAACTGGGACAGACTACCAAAAAGAGGGGACTGTCCCCGGAAAGTGGGGATTTTCCGGTCACTCTACTTTAGGAATGAGCGACACAGAGGGAGAGAGACCGTAAAAACACATGGTGTCTGTGTCAGAGAGAGAGGGAGAGGGAAAAGAGAGAGAGAGAGGATGGGAGAGGGAAAAAGAGAGAGAGAGAGAAACAGTGAAACATGGCAAGTGCATGTGTCATAGAGAGAGGGAATGAAAGAGAGCGAGAAAAAGAGAGAGAGAGAGCGTGTGAGAGAGAGAGTGTATGAGAGAGAGAGGAAGAGAGTGAGAGAAAGAGAGCCTGAGGCAATGATTGGAGCACATGGTGAACAGAGGGAGAAGAGCAGGCGGCCTCTCTAACTGCTGTCGTCTGTCCGCCCGCAGTGCACGGGGTCTGGGAGGAGTGGTCGCCCTGGAGCCTGTGCTCGTTCACCTGCGGGCGCGGCCACCGCACTCGGACGCGGATGTGTGTGCCACCTCAGCATGGCGGCAGGGCCTGCGACGGCCCTGAGACCCAGAGCAAGCTCTGCAACATCGCCCTCTGCCCAGGTTTGTCCCTCTCTTTCACACACACACACCAATCATCTCATCATTCTCTCTCCTTCTCTTTCTCCTTTTTGACTCGAGCTCCCAGGGGAGCGTCACGCACGGCGTTCCAAATCCTATCTCGAGATTTCACCCCGGGAAGGCGAATGGTGGCCGTCTCACGTTTCAATCTTGCCTTCGACCGTAATCAATTTGGGCCCCCTAAATTGAAGACCGCTCCACTCGGGTTTCGGATCTCAAAAGAAGCCCTGCCGTCCCCTTGAGGATGATTTTCGAAAATTAGTTTCTACACCGAGCTGCCCTGCCCCTCCTTCTGTCTGTTTCTGCCAAGGGGTACCCTCCCACCCCCTAGCTGAGGAGAATCAAAGCTCATCAAGCGTTGGGGGGGGGGAAGACAGGGTACGGGGGGTGGTGGTGTGGACCTGTGGCTGCC
>CM050204.1:7180000-7190000 GCA_027475355.1 Coilia nasus | reverse complement strand
GTGTGTGTGTGTGTGTGTGTGTAGGTGTGTGTTTGTGCTAAGCAAGCAGTGCATCATAGTGGGGCTGGCTGTGAGTGTGTATGTGTGTGTCTGTGTGCGTTTGTGTGTTTAGGCGTCTGTGTGTGTGTGTGTGTGTGTGTGTGTGTGTGTGTGTGTGTGTGTGTGTGTGTGTGTGTGTGTGTGTGTGTGTGTGTGTGTGCTAAGCAGCGCAGCATGGGAAGGGTAGTGTGGAGCTGGGGGTGCTGGTTTGGGCCAGTGGACTCCAGCTGGAGAGTGGATGCCTGACACATCCTGGTTTGGTGGGCATAGGAGGGGGGGAGGGGAGGGGATTTGGGGGGCACACAGGAACTAGCTTTTTTTGTTGTTGTTGTTTATTTTTTATAGTCAGCAAGCTGGAGTGGGAGGATAAGGTTGCAGCAGCACAGCTACAGTCTCTTAGGCACAGCTCTGCTACAGAGAGAGATGGAGAAAGAGAGAGAGAGAGAGAGATGGAGAGAGAGAAAGAGAGAGAGAAAGAGCAATGGAGAGAGAGAGAGAGAGAGAGAGAGAAAGAGCAATGGGGAGAGAGAGAGAGATGGAGAGAGAGAGAGAGAGAGAGAAAGAGCAATGGGGAGAGAGAGATGGAGAGAGAGAGAGAGAGAAAGAGCAATGGGGAGAGAGAGAGAGAGAGAGATGGAGAGAGAGAGAGAGAGAAAGAGCAATGGGGAGGGAGAGAGAGAAAGAGCAATGGGGAGAGAGAGATGGAGAGAGAGAGAGACGGAGCGAGCGATTCTGTATATCTCTCTTTCTCTGTATGTGTTTGGATGTGTGTGTGTGTGTGTGTGTGTGTGTGTGTGATTGTGAGTGTGTGTGTGTGTGTGTGTGTGTGTGTGGTAGAGGAAGCTGCCTATTTTAGGTGCCCATAGAGTGGCAGATGCAACAAACGAGCCTGACAGGCTGATAGCGATGGGAATTAAGACCGTGTGTGGGTATGAGTATTTTTGCGTGTGTGTGTGGGTGTGTTTGTGTGTGCGCTGCGGGCACACACTTGAGCAGGTGTGTACATGTGTGTGTGCGCGCACACCCGCGCGTGTGTGTGTGTAAGCATATGTGTGTGGGGGTGTGTGTGTGGGTGAGAGAAAGAAAAAGAGAATAAGATGAGTGGCAGATCATTTGATGTGTGTGTGTGTGTGTGTGTGTGAGTGTGTGTCTATGTGTGTGTGTTTGTGTGTATGTGTGTGTGTGTTTGCGTGTGTGTGTGTGCGTGCAAATATTTTTATGGGTTGTAGTGTGCTGATACAGTCAACAATTTTCACCAAGCTGCTGTTGTCAACTGTGCATTTGTTTGGGATTGTGGTGGGAGGCGGCCAGCTCTGCGCATAGGCTCATGCCTAATTGGGTGCTGCGCACGCCCCATCGCTATTGATTAGCAGCCTGTTTACTGATCCCCTGCACCTACCCATGATGCCCTGCTTTAATGGGGTTTTTGATAACATCAGGGGTTTTCTTTTTTTGACAGGTGGCATAGTTGCAATGCATAGGCTAAAATGTGAAATTATAAAGTATAAAATGAAGTATTTATGATCTCTTTCTCTCTCTCTACTCCCCCACCTCCCTGCAATCCCCCTCCCCTTCTCTCATTCTCGTTGTGTCGTTCACTCCCCCCACCCTCCCCTCCCTGTGTTTGTCTCCTTCTTTCTCTCCCCTTTCATTTTCCTCCACCTCTGCGTCCTCTGCTCATTCTCTTTTGTGCTCTCTCTCTCTCTCTCCCTCCCTCCCTCCCTCTCTGTCTCCCTCTCTTTGTGTCTCCCTCTCTCTCTCCCTCCCTCCCTCCCTCTCTCTCTCCCTCCCTCCCTCCCTCCCTCTCTCTCTCCCTCTCTTTGTGTCTCCCTCTCTCTCTCCCTCCCTCCCTCCCTCCCTCTCTCTCTCCCTCCCTCCCTCCCTCTCTCTCTCCCTTTCTTTGTGTCTCCCTCTCTCTTTGTCTCCTTCTTTTTTTCTCTTTTTTCCTGTGTCTCCCTCTCTCCATCCTCTCTATCTCTCTTTCTGTCTTTCTCTCTCTCCCTCTCTCTCTCTGTCTCCCTCTCTCTCTGTCTGTCTCTGTCTCTCTCTTTTTTTCTCTTTTTTTTCCTGTGTCTCCCTCTCTCCATCTTCTCTATCTTGCTCTCTGTCTCTCTCTCTCTCTGTCTGTCTTTCTCTCTCTCTCTCCCTCTCTCTCTGTCTCTCTCTTTTTTCTCTTTTTTCCTGTGTCTCCCTCTCTCCATTCTCTCTCCCCCTCTCCATTCTCTCTCTCTCTCTCGCTCTCTGTCTTTCTCTCTGTGCCCCCCGCCTGACAGGCACCACTAGTCGACGCTGCGCGCTGGATCATCGCGGGGTGGCCTACTGGGAGAAGCCCAGCTACGCTCGATGCATAGGAAATGAATACAGATACTTGCAGCAATCAGTAGGTGCAAAGTCAGCTTCCCTGCTCTGGCTCAGTTTGCGGCGCGTCATAAATTACCTCCGATATCCACCCCCCTCCACCACCTCTACCCCCATCTCGTTCTTCTGTCAACTCCCCCACCCTAATGTACACACACACTCACATACACATGCACAAAGAAACACACACACACACACACGCATGCATGCACACACACACACACACACACGCACACACATACACATGCATGACCACACTCTCACACACAATCACACACAAACACACACATGCACACAAACACACACACACACACTCACATATACATGCAGAAACAAACACATACACACACACACACACACACACACGCATGCATGCACACACACACACATACACATGCATGCCCACACTCTCACACACACCCACACACATACACACACATGCACACAAACACACACACACACTCACATATACATGCACAAACAAACACATACACACACATACATACATGCATGCACACATACACACACACACACACACACACACACACACACACACACACACACACACACACACACACACACACACACAAACACACACGTACACATCCTCCCTGGGCCACCCTGACACAACAGAGAGAAGGTGAATTAAGAGTCTAATACCAGCATCCCTTTCCCAGCCTCCCATGAGGTAGATGACTGTGTCAGCCAACTGTTCCCAGAACAGCTTCGCAGTCCTTCCTGTGGTCGAAACCCTCCATCACATCCTTTGTTTTACAGTTTTTGCCCACTGCTTGAACACAATAGACATATGCTTAAACCAAAGTAACATAACTTGAAGTTGTGTTACCATGCCTTAAACACAGTGTAACCATACCTTAAACAAAAGCGCTGCTTTACACTTCAGTTGCAATTCTGCAACACACTTGCCCCTTTTTGCAAAACACTTGCTCCTGCACACTACACACTATTTCATACATAAGACACTTTGTTCAAAAATGAATACCGATGTATCATTGGCAAAACACATCTATTCAAAATACAAAAAACAGTGTTTTATATAAAATAGACTAGTGTGTTGGTGCTGATGTGACAGTGTTTTCATAAGATACAAGTGTGTGTAATTTTGTCATGAGAGTGACATTTTGGCGAAGGATTGTTAGGTTTTGATTGCAGAGTTTAAATTTGACATAGATGTGAATGGTTTATTTCCAAGTGTTGTGTCCTATGTGCTTGGGTGTAGAATTTTGGCACAGCGAGCCAAATTTTGCAAAATGTGTTTAAGCAATGGGCAAAAACTGTATCTACATGCTTTCATGTAATGCCCTTTGGGCATGCTCTGTGTGTTCAGCCAGTGGACTTGATGCTGTCGAGACACGGCAGAGTCATCACTGCAATCCCATAATACTACTACTCACACACCAACCCTGCACCCCCTATCCCAACAACCCCACCCCACCATCTTTCAAAGAAGCTACAAGGCTGCTTCATGCTAACATTGCTAATGAAATGCCATCCACTTGCTGTGAACAAATTACATCTTTCAACCATCTTTGTTGCATTTTCTGCTGCTTTCTCTGTCTCTCTCCCTCTGTCTCTCTTTGACGCTCCTTCTCTCTCTCTCTCGGATGAAAGAGGGGCTTGCTGAGCGTGAAAGCTTTCAAAACCTCTTTCTCTCATATTTTTGCCTTGCTGGCAGTGTGTGTGTGGGTGTCCATGTGTGTGCGTATTTGAGTGTGTGTGTGTGTGTGTTTGGTGTTTGTGTCTGTCTGTCTGTCTGTGTGCTTGTGCTTGTGTCTGTGTGTGTGTGTGTGTGTGTGTGTGTGTGTGTGTGTGTGTGTGTGTGTGCATGTGTGTGTGTGTTTGAGTGTGTGAATACCAAGGCTTAACGCTAAACAGAAAGCCCCAAGCACTCTCCTCTTTTCCGTACTGTTGGGCTTGCAGGTGCAGGCCCACTTGACCAAGGGCCCGAAGGACCTGGCGGGCGACGGCATGTCCCAGGTCACCAAAGTGCTGCTGGACCTCACGCAGAGGCGCAACTTCTACGCCGGCGACCTGCTGTCGTCTGTGGAGATTCTGCGCAATGTCACGGACACCTTCAAGCGCGCCAGTTACGAACCATCCTCCGACGATGTGCAGGTGAGTCGAGGACAGCGGGATCTTCGTCATTGTCTGTGGCGGTTGGTGTCGCTGTTGTCGTTGTCAAGGGCAGCGGTCTGTGTGAGGTGGCTTGAAATGTATGTTTTTTTTTTTTTTTTTTTTCAAAAAGTCCCCTGAAAATGGATGTTAGGGAGGGTAGACAGCTATATTTTATTTCAAGTGGAGGTGATGATTTTCGGTTGTTTTTGCCGATCATGACATTGTGTTGGGACGTGTGTCTGCGTAGGGGTGAGTGTGTGTGTGTGTGCATGTTTGAAAGTGTGTGTGTGTGTGTGTGTGCACAGTCTAACAATCCCTCTAAATCCCCCATGTTGTTTTCTTCTCTCTGTCTCCCACTTGCGAATCGTGTCTGTCTCCACCACACTCTTATTGCCTCTTAAGATTTCTCGCCTCCATTTTAAAACACTGCTCTCAACATCTCAGGGTGTTGCTGCCGCAGATAAGAGTTCAGTTCTGAATCCCTCCTCCTTCTCTTCCTCCTTCTCTCTGTCTGCAAATAGATCATTTCATTGCTCTCTGCTGATCTGCTGCTGGGGCTGCTTTGGGGCATTTTATTGGCAAAATTCTTCATCCTGCGTGTGTGTGTGTGTACTGTATGTGTGTGTGTGGGTGTGTGTGTGCTGTAAGTGTGTGTGCATGTGTGTGTGTTCTGGGGAATTGGGGGCTGGTTGGACAGAAATGTTTGTGTTTTCTCACGACTCTGTGCATGCTGCAACAGAAGTGATTGGAGAATACCTCTGCGAACACACAGACACAACACACAAACACACACAGACACACACACAAACACACACAGACACACACACAAACACACACACACACACACACACACACACACACACACACACACACACACACACACACACACACACACACACACACACACACACAAGCACACTCACAAACACAAACCTACACCGTCACCGGCATGGAACACGCTGTGTATGTGTGTGAGGTGTGTGCTCACCACTAATGCAGTGTTTAAGTGGACGTGTTACCACCAGAGGGAGCATAAGCATTCAAGTAGAAAACAAGATGGTCTGTGCCAGCAGAGAGACAGAGAGAGAGAGAGGGAGAGAGAGAGAGAGAAAGAGAGAGAGGGAGAGAGGGAGACTGAGATAGAGAACGAGAGAGAGGGAGACTGATAGAGAAAGAGAAAGAGGGAGAGGTAGAGGGACAGAGAAAGAGAGAGAGGGAGAGAGGGATACTGAGATAGAGAAAGAGAAAGAGGGAAAGGGAGAGGGAGAGAGAAAGAGAGAGAGGAAGAGAGGGAGACTGAGATAGAGAAAGAGAAAGAGAGAGAGGGAGAGAGAAAGAAAGAGGGAGAGAGGGAGACTGAAAGAGAGAAAGAGGGAGAGGGAAAGAGAGGGAGAGGGGGAGACTGAAATAGAGAAAGAGGGAGAGGGAGAGAGAAAGATAGAGACTGAGAAAGTGAAAGGGAGAAAGGTGAGTGAGTGAGGGAAAAAAAGAGAGCAAATAAGCGCACCGTCACCACTCTTACGTCCATTTCCCGACACGGAGGGGCTGAGGGGAGGTGAGCCAGACAAAAGAATGAGCAGAGAGGACGCCATCACCCTCCCACCACCTTCCTCCCCCCCGGCTCTACCACACCCCACCCCACCTCCCGGATCAGCACTGCGGCTGTGAACTCCCCAGAACCATTCCCTCCCTCTCCCCATCTCTCTCTCTCTGTCTCTGTCTCTCTCCCTCTGTCTCTCTCTCTCTCTCTCTCTCTCACTATGTCTCTCTCCCCATCTCTCTCTCTCCCTTTCCCCATATCTCTCTCTCTGTCTCTCTGTCTCTCTCTCTCTCTCTCTCTCTCTCTCTCCCTGTCTCCCTCCCCATCTCTCTCTGTGTTTTTCTTTCTCTCTCCCTCTGTCTCTCTCTCTCCCTATGTCTCTCTCCCCATCTCTCTCTCTCTCCCTTTCCCCATCTATCTCTCTCTCTCTCTCTGTCTCCCTCTCCATCTCTCTCTGTGTCTTTCTTTTTCTTTCCCTCTGTCTCTCTCTCTCCCTATGTCTCTCTCCCCATCTCTCTCTCTCTCTCCCTTTCCCCATATCTCTCTGTGTCTTTCTTTCTCTCTCTCTGTCTCTCTGTCTTTCTTTCTCTCTATCTGTCTTTCCTGCTCTCTCTTTCTGTCTCTTTCCATCTTGCTCTGTCTCTCTCTTTCTTTCTCTTTCTCTCTATCTCTCTTTGTTTTTACTCTCTCTCTCTCTCTCTCTCTGTCTCTCTCTCTCTCTCTCTCTCTCTCTCTCTCTCTCTCTCTCTCTCTCTCTCTCCCTCCTAACCCCCACCCACACTCCCCAGATTGCTCCGCCTGTGCATGCAGAGCCTCGATTAACACGCGTGAGAACTACAAAGTGGTTAATCACAAACAGCCGCACAGCACAGGTGCCCGCGCCAACGCCTGCCCGCAAATCGTTAGTCACCCAGCACATACGCCGCGACAAGTGTGCGCACACATACACACACACAAACACACTTACTGCCACAGACATACAAACACACGCGCACACAAGCACACACTCTGCGCCACTTATATACACATGCATACGCACACACACACACATACACACAAACACACAGCATATACGCGACAACAAGTATGTACACATACACGCACACACAAACACACATACCGCCACAGACATACAAACACACCCACATACACACAGACTGCCCCCCCCCCCCCACACACACACACAAATGTGCACACACACATATAGGACAGAGATGTTTTTTTGCATGCACACAATCTTTTGTTTGTACAGCTGGGAGGATAGTCTGATATATTCTGTAGATTCAGTTAGCAAACTATGCAGATTGACAACAAAGGAACATTGAACAATGCAGAACAGAAAGACACAGTTAGCATCTTCAGCACTGCAGTGGTTAGAATGCATCATGTTAGTTTAAAAAATCTCACTTGCATATGGTGATGTTCAGGAGGCAGATATTAATGAAATAAATCAAATGAATTAATAGATAAATTCATTCGGCTTTAGACTTTCAGTCTTGATAGTTTTTTTTCTGAAAAATGTGTAACATTATGACTCTGTTTTGCAAAAAACTTCATTGTAGAAAAGTGTTTTTTTGGTGTCTGTCTGCTGATGGTCATCACTGCTGATGGTCATCACTGATCTCCTACCAGAAGCACTCTCTCCTCTCAAATCACCCACCTGTCTCCCCTCTCTTGCAGAACTTTTTCCAGATCATCAGTAACCTACTGGAGGAGGAAAACAAGGAGAAGTGGGAAGATGCTCAGCAGGTGAGTGAGACGAGGGCACCGTCACTTAAGGCTGCTCGATTATGGAAAAAATCTGAATCACGATTATTTGGGCCAAAACTGAAATCATGATTATTTAAACGATTATTTTGTTTTCCTCAGTAACATGCTTCATTTATTGAAAATGTATTCAAAAACATTTCGAAAAAAACATTCTTGTACCTTCGGATTTTCCCTAATATCTTTCTTCGTAAACATTAGTAAGTCTCCTTTGATGTCTAATGTACAAACAGTAGAAATGTCTAATGTATACATCTAATGTACAGTACAAACAGTAGAAAATAATTAGGACAAAAACATTG
The DNA here is from genome assembly GCA_027475355.1 of Coilia nasus. Taxonomy (NCBI): domain Eukaryota; kingdom Metazoa; phylum Chordata; class Actinopteri; order Clupeiformes; family Engraulidae; genus Coilia; species Coilia nasus. Next base: position 7,181,858 of record CM050204.1, on the reverse strand, counting down.
TTGCCCTCGATTTTATTTGTTTTGAGATTGTTTGGCCCTGAAATCGTTATCACGATTAGAATTTGATTAATTGAGCAGCCCTACCGTGACTGATTGGCAGATTGCAGAAGAGCCCCCTCTTTGTTTTTTTTTAACAGGAAGTCCTTACATAAAAAAACAGGTTGCGTCAGGCAGACCACATGTATTAGCAGGGTGACGGGCCCTGCTGGTTTCACACTTTAAATTGCAGGGCCAGCCATCCGTCTGGATCGACTAATAAGCAGAAGTGTGCCTGAAATGTGACCTCCCTGATCAGCTCCATCTAGTCCTCCGGTGCCAGCATGAATGTGGCTGTGGCTATGGCTGTGGCGGTGTTTGTGGTGGTAGCGGTGGTGGTGCTGGTGTCAGTGGTGGTGGTGGTGGTGGTGGTGATGGCGTGCAGGCATCTGGGATTTGTCAGCGTGAGAGAGAGCGGGCAGGCGCGGCGAGCAGGAGCGAGGTGCGAACAGGTGCCACCTGCTCCTGGCAAATCAATAGCAATCAGTCGGGCCGCAAGGGACTTTGGGTAATTGTCGGGTCAGGAGAGAGTCCGCCGTCTCCCTTGCGAACCACACTGTAATATTAAAGCCGGGTCCACCTACTGACCACTCGTTGGGACACAGCAATTCTATCTGGACCTTTTTTTTCCCCCTTCTTTTTTTTCTTCTCTCCTTGCCTGGCTTTATTTAAAGGGATGCAGTGTGCTCTCTCACCACATGGTGGCAGCAGCACTGGCGCACTGCCGGGTACATGCGGTCACACACAGCAGCCTGCTGTCGTGACACTGCTCATCAAGACGTATATGCGCATTACAGAGGGGTGCAGACAAAAGAAGGAGAGCCTAATATTCTGGTCATGCTTGAATGCAAATCCTTTGGAAATATGGTAAATCCTTACAATACATTAGCACCGAGTGCGACCTAAGAACATATCCTTTTTTTTCTTCTCCCTGCCGCTGGTAATTCTTCTTTCACTTATGCAGACGCCACTGTAATAGGGCTGCCAGTCAAAATGTAAGAGGCTTTGAAGCACTTTAGTGAAATGTACTCAACAATTTACAGCTCTCTATGAGGCACAGTGATGTGGGTGTGCGCACTGAAAAATGGACGCAGGGAACAAAGGCTTTCTCCAAAAGAGAGGGGACACTCAACACTCAGTTTGTACTGCAAACGTGCTGGTGTTACTGTACGCTGTCATTGTGTAGATGCACTTCAGCATTTCTGACATCTCTGTGTGTTACAGGACCACTGTTACACTCAAGTTGCACTTTATGAAACCTTATTAATATTTCACCTAATTCTGGTTCTATCATTAACTGTACACTTAAAATATGTGCCAGGCTATTATTGTTGCTAGACTGATTGTTAGTTGATATACTGTTCTACGTTACACTATACTGCGATGCACTACTGTACTATAGTTACACTACTATATATATATATATATTAGTTCTGTAGTGGCACACAATGGGACCACAGAGTGGAACCACTTCCTACTTCTGTTTCCCATATGCTACACTATTTACTGTCAATAATGTATTGTGTGACACATTTACATTCAGTGTGTCTGCCCCGATTTTATAATACTATTGTAACCTCATACAAAATAACAAGATGTTTATCCTTTACCACACTGGATGGTAATATTGTTACACAGTGACTTAGCTCAGTGTACGCTGGTTCGTACAGCCAATGAGTTCGCTGGTTAGAACAGCCAATGAGTACGCTGGTTAGAACAGCCAATGAGTACGCTGGTTTGAACAGCCAATGAGTTCGCTGGTTAGAACAGCCAATGAGTACGCTGGTTAGAACAGCCAATTAGTACGCTGGTTAGAACAGCC